>JASDQU010371049.1:0-32114 GCA_032191745.1 Picea mariana
AGGCCAACCTTGAGCAACTCCATCAGATTTCAAAAACCAACCAAGGTCTGGTCACTGAGCATGATGAATTGATAGAACAGTGTATGACGGAAATGACCAAGATGGTCTAGTATTTGCAAAGGAAGTTGCAGGTTCATTAGGTGCTTTTGCCATTGCTAACCAATGGTCAGTGGAAAATTTGACTGAAAAACTGCGACAAAAGTGCCTATTGGTGGAACACTTGCAAAACCAAATATATACTGCAAAGAAGACTACCAGGAACATAATGAGCCAGGATTTTGAGCAAATCAGGGCTTATGATTGACAGCAAATTCAACAGCTTCAGGCCAACCTTGAGCAACTCCATCAGATTTCAAAAACCAACCAAGGTCTGGTCACTGAGCATGATGAATTGATAGAACAGCTGCAAGCCAGATTGGCCCTAACTGAAGGTACCACTATAGATATCTCAGCCTTCAAAGCTCAAGTGTTGGAAAACAATGAGAATATGGAAGTTGCCCAACAGGATCTTTATTCGAAAGTAGATGCCATACATAAGTGCTATCAGGTAGTGAACCTTTCCCTAAAGGATATCTATGTCAAAGAAAAAAATTCCTGCTCAGCACGATCTAAGTTTCAAGAGGTGCTCATATTGATGCAGAAAGCTAACGTCCTTGATTTTCCTCTTCTCTCTTATTCTGAACAATTAAGAGGTAAGATGGCCTTAAAGGTTTGGGAAACAATCCTGGAAGGAGGCAAGAAATCTTCCAAAGAGGTAAAAGAATCTTGTCTAGAGACGTTTCCATCATTAAACAAAAAGTTAATTGAGTTTGAGGGGAGTAATATCTCGGAAGCCCTGGGGCAAATTGAAATAGAAATGAATCAACATAATTTTGGAAACAACAAAGAAGAAACTATGGCAACCATTCAAGAAATGAGCCAAATTGATCTTCTTAAAATCAACAAATGGCTAGTTAATCCAAGTTCATAGTTTCAGACCACAATCCAAGAGGTGAACAAGATACAAGAAAAGTTGCCTCAAATACAAAGGAAATTATTCGCTTTCGAGGTGAACAAAAATATTGAGCCCTCGAGTTTTGTGGTGGCATTGATGGATAGATGTACCCAATGCATTGAACATGGAAAGGAAAGCATAACTGGGAATAAGTGAGGAAACATACACAGGGTCCCTTTCTTCCGCCCTCTCTACCTTTCACCTTCCAACAATCATTTACCCATCCACCCACATTCTAACCTCCACTTATCCCACTTCACCATCATACCCTTGTTCCCTCATCATTATTTCCATAAACAATTACTCTTCCATGTGACCGTTATCCATCGCTTGACGAGCCCATGCTATGCTATTCGTCCGATTATCCTTCTCCCATCACCTCAACTATGATTCATTGCCTTGCTGAACATATCTGGAGGGATAGAGGGTAATGGAATTAAAACAACCAAGGCAATATGCCAAATGATTAAGGTGGCCTTAATGGCATCTGTATCCGACCCAAAGGACTAAGGAAAATGAGTGTTTCTGCCAGCTGGTGAAGAGACAAAGGAGAACTCTAGCAAAACTCATCAAGATTTACATGTTGTTTTATCCATATGTATGCTATTTTTAGTTAAATATTGTAAGAAGTCCATCAGTTTTTTAGTTGCGAAATATTTTGTATAAATACATAGATTTAAGATCTATTCAAGGTTTCTTCTTGCCGGATGTAATAGAGAAACTCTCTTTTTGAGTATTAATACAAGTGCAGACATAGATTCTAATTTTCGTTCAGTTTGAGTTATGTGTTCCCTCTGTGTTTCCACTTTCCCAAATTTCTTTATGTAATTCCTTGAAAAGTGATCGATCGCAATTTAGTATTACAACTATTGTGATCATATTATATCAACAATTCATTCAGCAAACAATTTTTCCTCTGTTATTATTGTAAGTAAAACAAGACCTGCTGTCTATGTGAATTACTGCATTTCATATCATGTTCAAGGGTGCATAATTTACCTTTCTTCCGCTGCAAACAAGGTGAGACTCATTTGTAATTGATGCCTAGCTTTGTTTAACAATTTTTGTAATCCTTTTTTATACCATTTGATAATATAATTGCGACTCAGATAACGAAAAACAACCTCTGTACTATCAAATTATTAATTTCATTTAAATATCATTTCTCATAGAACTAAAGGTAGGGAAAGTACTCATTTAAAACATTTTCTTTAAAACACTCTTGATGCCTGACATTACTCTTTGAGCCTTAGGATTAATCTCAGGAACAACATCTTTTTGGCATCATTGGAGGGGACGAAGAAACAAAATCATTTTCCATGGGAAAACGCCAAGGTAAATTTTCATCTTTGATGGTGAACAAAGATTGAATACAAAAGTCAGGCTTATTTTATTTTTCACTTGGCATTCGGTCGAAAGAATACCAGGAAAAATCCAGACGATAAGCAGACCACACCAGTGTCAGATCCTAAAAAGATTTTGAAACCAAAGGGATATCTCAAAAATACTATTGCATCAGAAAGTAAGGTCTACCAACCCATAGTTACACAAGCTAATGCTAAGGTTCACACTAAAGAACTAACCCCTAAAGAAAGTTTTAAACGAATCCATTCTACAGAGGTATCAACTGGTAAACCTGAGGCTATACTTAAAACTTCAGAGGTAAGTGTTCCCGAGATAAAAGTTGAGATTGACTTGACAGATACTTTTACCAGTGAGAACAAAAGATCCCTTTTGATACCCGTTGTCATTGACACCCTGTTGGTTCTCTCCTTTCTCAAAGTAAAGGTTCGTGTCTCCCAAAACTCTGAAGAGTATTATTTATACCTTAATTCATCTCCTATCATCACTCCTTTATATACATCATGTAAACCTGAGGAACCTAGCTCGGGTTTCCCTTTTCCCCCTCATATAGATCTTTCATCTCCTTATGATTTTTTTCCCAAACTTCCTTCGCCACGCCCCGAAGTAGTCGAAAGGTCAATAGTTCAGTCCCTTGAAGTTTTTGAAAACCCTCTTTTTAGCCCCTGAAGTCCGTCTTCTAGACTTCTAATGGTTGGTGTTGGAGGTACTGGTCCTGGTGGTGCCGGAGGTGCAAGAGCTGGTGGAAAAGCTCAACCCCCTAGAGTCTTTGCTAAGGTAGCTTCTAGATATGGTCCCTTGGTCCTTCCTGTTGTCTTGCATGATCTTTCCAAAAATTACATGAAGAACCTCCCCAAATTTATGGGAGAATAAGATATGACCTTAACAGAACATGTAGCCTTTTTCAATCAATTCGTCGATATCCTTGGCATTGAGAATGAGGATGTTTACTTAAGGATATTCGTACAGACCTTTTAAGGACAAGTGAGGACCTGGTTTAGAGGACTCCCAGTAGGTTCCATACGATCATACGATGAGTTAGAAAACGCATTCCTAAGACAGTGGGGTGAGAAAAAGGACCACCTTTATTATTTAAACGAATTCAGGCTTTGAGGAAGAAGACTTATAAATTAGTCCTTGAATTTATCTAGACGTTCAATAAGTTGTATGATAAAATCCTAGCCGAAGTCAAACCTTCTCAACCAGCTTCAAAAGTAACTTTTGCAGGAGCTTTTGCTTTCGAATTTGCCCTACTTCTAAGAGGAAGGAGATCTACCACTTTTTCAGGAATGCAGGATGACGCTATAGAAATTGAGTCCAACATGATGGCATCCAGGAAATTAAAAACTAAGGTCGATATGGGAGCCTGAGAACCTAGGCGTTTCAAAGAGCAGGCAAGCCCCTCTAGATCCGAAAAGTCCGCAGAAGAGAAAATGGATGAGATGGCTAAGGTTATTAAAGATTTATCAAACAAAATTTCTAGGATGGAATTAGATCAAGCCAAACCCGATCCATACATTAGAAATCAATTAAGGAGAAACCTAACCCTCAAAGACAACAAAGACAAGTAAAAAATGAAGATCAAAAGATCCAAGCTTCGTTTAAAACTGGAAATTTAATGTAGAGGGATGAAATGTCAGATTACGAGGAGTTAGAAGAAGATCTAAACAACCTTAGTGACGATGATCTTGAGCCACACATAACCAGGCAGGATTATGAGAAATATTTAGACCTAGAATCCCTGTTTAATAATGAGGAAAACATCAACAATTTGGGGGACTCTACGCATCAAAGTCTCGCCAATTCAATAATTGTTGAACTTCAACAGAAGTATGATTTAAGGCCCAGAGAGAAAAGTTATATGAATGTTCCATCAAAAGAGATTGTATCACGAAGTAAAGCGAATGAGGTGGCAGTTACCAAATCATCAACTGAAACACAAGCTGCCCGAACAAAGCAAGTTGAAACAAAAAAAATGCAAACTAAGAAGTAGGAAAATACAAACGCAAAAGTTCAAACTAGGGAAATTGTGAAAGCAGTTGGAGGCTTCAATTTAGAAAATGAACTTAATAAAATCAAAATCTCAATGCCTTTGTTTGAACTTGCAAAAAACTCAATTTATAAAAAGCAAATCGCTAAAGCGATAAATTTTTCTGATGTTGAAAGTCAAGATGACATTATTAATTTGCAGGACAAAAAACCTATGATCATGTTTGGTCCACACATTGAAAACAATAAGGATTATGTCGCTCCATTCTATATCACACTAGTTATGCACGACCATTTAATCCACAATTGCATGTTGGACTCCATGGCCTCTCACAATTTAATGCCTAAAATTATCATAGAAAAATTAGGCCTCGAATGTTGTACTCGTTTGATTCCAGGAAGGTTAAGTTCCTAGGTATGATTAAAGATTTGGTAGTAAATCTTACTCAGATCCCTGTGAAAAGTATCCTTATGGATGTGGTTGTTGCCGACATTCTTTCCAAGTACGACATGCTTCTATCCAGTTCTTGGGGTGCCAAGTTAGGAGGATCAATCCAGCTGGACATGACCTACGCTACAATCCCAATTTTTGGTGGGCAATTCACGCAATTGTACAGAGAAACTAGACTAGCGTATACTGTAAGTGACCCTCAAAACCCAAATAATTCCCTAGTCTATGTTGTTGATCAGGTCTTAAGAAACTGTATATTATCTATAGATGACGACTTTGAAGAATGTACAGAAGAAGAAAATAAAAAAATAGAAATAACAAAGAAAAATGTGAATGTTAGAGAAGGAATGTGGAAAATGTTCTTCGATAAGAAATATTATAAGAAGTCCAACAGTTTTTTAGTTGCGACAGATTTTGTACAAATACATAAATTTAACATCTATTGAAGGTTGCTTCTTGCCAGATGTAATATAGAAACTCTATTTTTGAGTATTAATACAAGTGTAGACATAGATTCTAATTTTCGTTCAGTTTGAGTTATGTGTTCCCTCTGTGTTTCCATTTTCCCAAATTTCTTTATGTAATTCCTTGAAAATCGATCGATTGCAATTTAGTATTATGACTACTGTGATCATATTATATCAACAATTCATTCAACAAACATTTTTTCCTCTATTATTACTGTAAGTAAAACAAGACCTGCTATCTGTGTGAATTATTGCATTTCATATCCTGTTCAAGGGTGCATTCTTTACCTTTCTTCCGCTGCAAACAAGGTGAGACTCATCTGTAATTGTTGCCTGGATTTGTTTAACAGTTTTTGTAATCCTTTTCTATACCATTTGATATTATAATCGTGACTCAGATAATGAAAAACAACCTCTGTACTGTCATATTATTAATTTCATTTAAAGATCATTTCTCATAGAACTAAAGGTAGGGAAAGTACTCATTTAGAACATTTTCTTTAAAACACTCATGATGCCTGACATTACTCTTTGAGCCTTAGGATTAATCTCAGGAACAACAGGACCCTTGGAGGGCGTATTTGTTTTTCTTTGCAAGACCTTTCCAAGTGAAAGCTTTTTCATGGAGGCACAAGGTTGCTTGGACCTTCACAAGGGCATGAAGCCCACAAGTTGGATGATGCGCCCCCTCTCATTGGATGTTTGGGAGGATGAAAACTGCCTTTGGAGGAACTTGGACACCATGAGATGGACACTTTCTAACCCCTTGCACCTCAACGTTGGCCTTTAGAGGCCTAAAACATCACTTCCTATGCCCTAGATGTCACATGAGGGCTAGGGTTTTCTATGGGGTTTTCATGGTGATGGTGATGTGACATGGTTTCATGGAGAGAGAGACACTTGGCATGCACTAGAGAACTTGGTGGCAGGGAAAATGGCCTTTGGAGGCTCAACGATCTTCATAAAAAAGATCAACGTCTCTCTTGGAGGCCTGACGTCACCTCTAAAGGGAATTTTAAGTTGTAATAGAGGAGGTCGGTCTCTCTAATTTGTTGTTGACATTTTAAAAAGTAGGTAAATTGGTTTTGAGTGTCCTTGTATAAATAAAAGTCACTTTCATTTCATTTTATCATCATGTTCTTGAGAATTATATATTCTCTTGGCTGAAAGTTTTGCCCTACTTGGGCAAATTGCTCTATCTCTCTCTTGGTGTATTGTGGATGCTTATTACTTGTCTATTGGAAGGAAGGCTAGCGCTATCTCTTGATTCTCATTTTCTTGGTGATGTAATGTAATGTTCTTGGTAAAGAAGAGTTTTGCATGTTGTCTCTTGGTAAAGAAGGTTTTTTGCATGTTACATCCCTCGAGAAGTAACAAACCCTAGCTTATACATAAGAAACTCCATTAACCCAAATAAGGCACTCATCTACTTGCATTGGAGATATAATATTCTTGCATTGGTATGCGTGAAAATTTGAGATATTGCAATTGTTCTAGTTGGATCTATTACTACATGTTATAGGATTTCTTGTGCCCTAGGGGCATCTTGATTGGTTAAGTAATTTTCTTTGTTGTTATAAATTTATGCTACAACCATTAGGGCTATTGCAAAAACATCTTTTCTTCACTTATTGTTCACTTTTCTACCGCTAAAAGTCACTAGCAAGCTACCATAATTGTTCTATTAATTGAATGTTATATTTTGGGTGGATTGTTTATTGATTTTGGTGGGTAGAAGTTGTTGTTGTAGCAATAGTATGCTACAACCATAAGGTTGTTACAATACTTGCTGATAAATTTAATTAACAACCCCTTGATTGCTACAAAATCTTGCTCTAACTATTGGGAATTTATCTAGTCATTGCTAGCTTTGTTTCTATCATCTTGCACTAGGTTTATTGTTGATTCTCCACTAGTTGAAGGGTTTGTTGGGACATTTTTTCTCTCAACACATACAACTTTTTGGTTCCACTAATAGATATGTCTTGGGTATCATACTTTGGCTCAATGGAACTCTCATTTGGATCAACAAAAGGAGATAGGTTAGTCAATTTAGGATCAAACATAATTTATTTGGCTTCCATCGTTTCAAAAATGAGCATATGGAAGTGTTCCTACTCATCTTTTCTATATCACCTATTGGATCCTTGACCACAATGGGAGGTATTAGACCACAAACTTTGAAATAGTTGGTAATTAATATAATGGGACAATGCGACATGTCAAGGGTTCACCTTCAAACACTTATATTTTGAATAACCACATACTACTCGGGTGTCATGAAAGATATCCAATTCTTGGTGAAGTACCATTCTCCTAGAATGGGTGCTAGAAGATGACATGTTACAGATGGTGTCATAAAGTGGAACTCCTTTTTTTTCTACCACATGCATGTGGTATCTTTCTCCATATAAGAACTTGCATATTTTTTGGACTAGTGGAACATTTTGCACATCAAAACTTGACCTTGAATTGAGATACTATAAAATTCAATGCACAAATAACAAATGCACGTGCAAAGATAGCATAAATTCAATCAGATAATTAAAATATAAAAAAAATCTAGGCTTACTATGAATGACAAAAGATAACTTGATGAATTTGGAACGATATGGAATGAGTTGGAATTTGAAGCATTGACAATTTGATATTATCATTTTCTTTCCTTCCTTGCATTTGGGTCAAAACCACAATCAGTACATGTCTACATTCTTAAAAGAAAGTTTGGGAAGCATGTGATATTTTAACTTCAAACAAACTTTTGAAATCCTTTTTAAAGTAAATGGTGCAAGTTTAAACATCATTTGTATAATTTCAAATGATACATTTACCACTAATGTGGTGTTTTAAGTATCGTTTGTATAATTTCGAATGATACCTCTCATATTCACGTGGTCTGCATATTTCGAATGACAATATACATGTGTACCTAGATTAAATAATTATATCAATATATGTACTAAAATAATTTTATTGGAACATATACTAAGAGGGATGGTACTGTAAAAAAGGGAACAATGTCCCCTTCCATAAGCACATGGATAATCACTATGTATCCTATGGAGAATTGAAATATATGTGTTTGCATTCTTTAAAAAAATTGGGATGAATGTAACATTATAACTTCAAATATAGTTTTGAAATCCCTTTTAAAGTGATCGGTGTACGTAATTCACATTTATCTCATCAGTGTGTGTGTGTATTAAACGAACCAATGTTTTACATTATGATATTTACCGACAATAAACCTCCACAATAACCTTTGAAAGTTTTAAATGCAGAGGTTTGCACTTCTATTATTTCTATAATCTATTTCGATTGAGCATTGAAGTAAATGTAACACATTGGTAAGTTATAGTCTTAAAAGCAAACTATATATATGTTTGTGTGTGTTTGTGTGGTTCATGGCACCAGATATTGGTGCTCGCTATGTTCACAAACACCCCCCCCCCCCTCGAAATCAAAGTGTGTGTATACTTTGAGTGTGTGAGTGTTTATCATCAATGCACTGAAATATCAAGTGAAAAATGAGTGGTACTTCCATTTTGTAAAAGTTAGTTTATTAAAGAAAAATCTAATCCCTATTTGATTATTTTACCAAAAGTTAGAGGGGAGAATTATGTAAGAGATAATCACCATGGAGTACTTTGGAGAGGGAATATTTTTCTTAAGTGATAAATTTGTATGGAATCACCGCATGTGACAAAAAAATGGCATAAGAGAAATTTCAGATATGTAACTTCATTGTGTTCTTTAAATTTTCCCTCAATTGATTAAAACAAATTTTCATATATTTATTTTATTCCCACTAATATTTACAGTGCATTTTCAAGAAAATAGAAGGGTTTTAGTGTTAACTTCAATGTTTCAAACCCTTTTTTTCTTATTGCTTCTCTTTTGTTTTATATTGTTGCAAACTCTAGCATTTAGGGTTTACTATCTCTACTATTTTACAATGAGATTTATTTTTTTACCAATGTATATTTATCGGCTTCATGTATTTGTATATGGAGATTTGGGTATATATTGGATCAGGACCACTCATTGCATTGGATCTGAAATACTATCATTGTTAGTGTTATTTTAAAAATGCTTTCATGGTCCATCGTGTGTACTATATAGTAAACATGCACCAATGATTTTTCTGTAAAACACAACATTTATTGTTTCCTTTCTAAAACTAATGTTTTTTAGTTTAGTGATTTGCACTAATATACAATAAAGTTGCACCAATACGTAACACTGCATTAGGTGCATTGGTGTAATACTATATTGAATACACCCCTTAACTCAAAAATAGTTTGAACCTAAAATTATTTACTTGGTTTGTAAAACATATTTCATTATGTAGAAATTTTATTGATAGAAGATGGCAATAGAAGATCAAGGGAAAAAATTACAGGAATGAACACAAGGGAAGCACATCCCAATAAGAGAACATGGAAAGTTCTTTTAAATATTAATACAGAAACAATATAGTTGAATTATCTATAGGTTTAAATGATGTGTATTGGATAAGGTGTGTCATACATAGCAAAAACTTGAAGAAAATCTATAAGATTATTTGGAATATAAGTGGAAAAGAGCATAAAAGTTTTATGAAATGTTTCAAAGAGATGAATTGGGTGGACCAAAAGGTAAACAATATGAATTTTTTGTTTGATTTTTTACTAATAATGTACTTCATAACAATAATCACTAACATGTTTCAAACATTTGATTTCACATTTGTTGAATGTTGTGTAGGGACCAACCATGAAATCAATTAATTATTGCAAAAATAACCATCAAAATTATTGAGTAAGTATTGGACAACGAAGCACTAAATTAGTAGTTAACGTTTCAATATTCAAGTACAAATTTGGATAGTAAAAGAGGGATGCTAGATAGTATTTTCATAGATTTATTATAGCAACCTTATGGTTGTAGCAAATATTTTCTACAGCAACAAGTTTCAACCACCAAAAATCACGAGTAAACTACCCAAAAGATGCACAATGACTGGTAATTTATTATGGCGACTTCTTAGCAATTTCTGACAGTTGAAAAGTGAGAAAGAGAAAGAAGTTTAAATGAGTTTGTTGCAACCCTAATGGTTGTAGCACAAAGTTTATAACAACAATAAGATATCTTTGACCGATCAAAATTCCCTAGTGTCTCAAGCAAGCTATTAAGGCAAAGAATTGATTTTACTTTTAAAAATTTGAATATCTCATAAAATCACGCATTCCAATGCAAGTAATTTATTTACCCAATGCAAAAATTAGATTAGTTCTTTGTATCTATTGGGTAAACGGAGTCTTGGATGTGAGAGTTATATACACAATATCACTAGGGGTGTGGAGCCTTCTACTCCCTAGAGCATGCAAAACCAAGTAAGGTTAGGAGGGTGTAAGACCTTTTACTCCTCCTTGCAACCTTGTAAAAACGGCTTACAACTAGCAAATAATATGAACCTTGGTGGAGGGTGTATGCTCTTATACTCCTCTAAGGGTTTGAGACAATAATATCAATGAAACTAGAAGAAAATACCAAATAAATGCAGAAATTTCTTACCAATTCCACAAAATAGCATGAACAAAACCTAGGTTACCAAGAAATGTCCATCGAAAGCAAGAGATCAAGCCTCCAAGAGGTGTGCACCACCTTAGATCCACAATATTCCAAGAGAAAAACATAAATCGTTGGGCTTGTAAGGGCTAGGTGAAGTCCTCCAAGGTCTCTTCCTTTGCCTTCAAATGCGACGTTCATCTCCTGTATTTCCCCAAGGTCTGTGCTATGGCATCAAAACGGTGGGATTCATGCCTGAATGAAGGCCCAAGCTGGGCTTGTTCCTCCAAAACGTCCATCAACAAGGTCCTGCAAAGACAGACAAGTGTGCCCTCCAAGGATCTCAAGTCAAAGCATCATGGTAAGTAAAATCACTTTTAATATAAGAACCACCCAAGCATGTACATCAAAAAATACCTCATCAAATTAAACAAGTGCTCAAAGACCCTGTGCAGTTTTCCAAGTTTAGGTAAGGGAGGGATGACAATGTGACCTATTGGGTGAATCAGTCCTTAAGTCAAGGAGTCTTTCCTAGGTAGAAGCCTCTCTAAGTCATGTGGAAAAGATGAAGTGGATGGGGGTGAGAATTTTGGGCATGGGGTTCATGATGTACAAGGGTTCACATTGTCTCATTTATGGGTGTCTTTGTAGAGGGTGTGTTGTACCTTCATTTTCAATGCATCCTTTTTCCAAACCCATTTATTGTCACTAATTATTTAAAATTTTTCCAGTTTGAAGCCAAGGTAGGACTTCTACCTAAGCATGAAAAACATTGCCCACCTTGACTCTATCGTGGTCACACTATTCTTCCCCAAGTTGAAGACAATGTGTGGGGCTTCTATCGAAGCATGAAAAACATTGCCAACACACGCTCTACCTTGGTTGGCATTTTTATATTGTTATTTTTCATGGGTTGCATCGACTTTTTATAAGAGACATTCAATTGTCTTCAGTATCCCTGGCGAGCATCTAGAAGGTTTATGATTGGATTTTATCTTTTTCTAGCTACAAGCCTATGGGCCTTCAGCCCCTTCTTCCCATGAAATGAGGTAAAATCCATTTTTGGGCTAGTACACCGGAAAATCCCAAAAAGATAGGGAGATGAAAAGGATGAAGTGTGGAAAATGACAAGTATGATCGAGAATGGTATAATGACTCATTAAGGATACCTCCGAGTAGCAAACCCATCCCTAAGGGTGACCACTTACTAGGGTGCAATGTCAACCACCAAGGTGAAACATGGCAAAGAGCATAATTTCCAAGCATGTGTTTTATAATCAAAAGCAACTTTAAATGCAACATACTTAAATGCCTCAAATTTTAAAGTGACACTTACCACAATATCTGACTTGTACCTCATGGAGCAAGACCCATTGTCTTCCGGAAGCAAGTTGATGTGGTTGATGCCATCGCCACGAATCCAAGATGTGTGGTGGTGAAGCAAGTCTTTGTCTGTGCATGTCAGCGTTGTCAGTCATATGTCTCTCGGTACTCCATGTCTACAACTTGAGGGCCTCGAGACATCATCTCCTTAGTTATTCCTAGAAATTGGGGATAACGTGACCCATATTCTAGCACTCTTCACCTCTCTATTGTGGCATTATAAATGTGAGAGTTCTTACCCATTCAATAACTTGTGAGTCAAATTTGGGAGGATAGTATACATGCTCATTGTAACATCCCACTCTGGTGAGCACATGTTATTGACTTATTCTTTGAGAACAATTGTGTGCAAGTGATCTGATTATTTGTTTTGCTTATGGATTCTTATGATGATATTGATGGATTATGATTTATGTTGTTTGATATATATGTATTGATAGATGTTATTGACGATTTTCCCTTAAGTGTGTAGGACATTTGACAAATTGAGGATGTCGATGACATCATTGGACCTCTTTGGACTCCTAATTGAGTCAGGGAGTAGATTGTATTGGTTTGAGTATTTCATTTATGCATATGTGATATATGATCGATTATACTATGATGTTGTTTATGGATCGTTGACAGTGTTTTGATGATGGATGCAGACTGATAAATGCTTGCTAATATGACTCACATAAGGAGTAAAGGGGCCATGCACAAAAATCAGATATTGAGGGAGAGGTGTGGTTGCATCCCTGACACAACCTACTAGCACTTCCACCGTGCTTCGGATTGTAGGTTAATGATTACCTAGTTTGAGAGATCCACGATGTCGTGAGGGCAGATTAAGACAGTCACTCATGAAGATTCTAAGCGATGCGCAATAAAGCATGGTCCTTATTCTCAGAAGCCCTTAGTCTCTCACAAGGTCATTTAAATGGAGTGTTGAGTACAAGGGTTGGACAAATACCAAAACCAGTTAAAGTCGAGTGACACCCTTGGAGCATAGAGTGTGTCTTCAAGGGCACGTCGTGTTATTAAAAATTTGAATCAAATGTGAGTGGCACCCTTGGAGCACATAGTGCATCTTGAAGGGCACATCGCAGAACTAAACTTGAGTCAATGAATCTAGGTGGCCTAGAAAACTTTGAGTGAATATTAAACCTTGTAAAAACTTAAGCACCACCGAATTAATTAATTAATTAAAGAAATGAATTTAGTGATTGTGACCCCAATCAAAATCTAAGCCTATTCTAGATTTTAAGCCTAAGTCTAAGTTCTTGTAAAGAGGTTAAACTATAAGTTATTAACTCAATTAATTTGGGAAGGAGGTAAATCCAATTGAGAAATTAAAAAAAAGGAAATAAGTCTAAAGAATTAAGATTATACTCATATGTGCAAGAAAATACCAAAATAAAATTTAATTTAAGAAATGAATAAACCAGGAAGGAATTGTGCAAACATAGAAAGGAATCTAGAGTCTAGTTAATGCTAGTTTAACTAAGAGAGGATTCCTATTTTAGTGAGGCGTCAGTCATTAATTGGAAACAAGGGGAATACAGAGACAACTAGGAGTGATTTTAGGAGCGCTTTTAGGATGGGTGAGGAAAATTAATGAATATTGAAATAAAATGTGGATTTAATTGTGCAAATTGGGGAAAAGGTGACAAGTATACGGGGGAGATAATTATAAATTATTTTAATTAAAAATCGAATCAATTGTGAAAGTGTGGGAAAATTATATAAAACAAATGGTTGAGTTGAGAGATGGAGGAGACTGGTTATGGGCAAAGTTATGCTACGGAAATTTTGATCAGTTTTACTTGTGAGAGTTGGGATACCGTGTTTGAGACAGAGTGGTGGCTCTACCTTGCGAGTCAAGATGAGAGCTAGAATAATTCTGGTTGTGTGTGTGTGTGGCCCCTTGCTAACTGGAAAATCTCCCCTTTAACTATACCAGAGTTTAAGATATAGATAGAGTGAATGACCGACTAAAAGTCAATCTAGTTTCTACTCTACCCCAAACATACCAAAACAAATGAAAATAAAGCAATAAGAGACAAGATTAGTAACTGCACATTTTATCCCACATCTGGTGATTATCTCCTCAAGCTCTGTAGTTCCAAAGACTGCAAGTCTTCTCCCAAGGATGACCTGCATCCAAAACTAGGCAAACAAGGACTACAAACATTCTATTTATATTCATGAGTTAGGGTTAGATATCAAATGTTATGTATAAATCAAAGAAAATACACAAAACATCATCATTTGGGACAGAGAAAAGAGATTCTTTTATTCATCAAACAAAGACTAAAACTTAGAATTTGTGTCGGTCACCGTTTCATGAACCTGGTCCGAGCTCCTCTTTATAATGCTTCAAGTGCACCTTCAATAGGCCTCTTCTCTCAATCTTCTGATCACATCAAGGAAAGATAATGGATTGAATGGAAGAAGAAGGGGTTGAATAGAGAATGTTGAGGCAATATCTTACAAGAGGTAGCAAAAGCTTGGGAAATGACGGACTATAGCAGGTGAATTGGTTGGGAAACCTCCAATAGCCCGTGAATTTCAACGAATTCCTTACAACTTTTTAATTTTTGCAACTTTTGCTAGCATACGTGAGTTGTTTAGTGTGCAACAAGCGTATGTGCACGGGTTGTCTAGCATGCAGCAAGCATATGTATGCGGGTTGTAGTGGTGTAGGGTGTGTACATGCTCTAAAAGATGGTTTTTTAAGAAGAGCTCCTCAACAGTGCTTTGGAAAAATATGCAAGTAAAAGGGCCAAGGTCATGTATGCATGAATAGGGCATTTTAGGATTATAACAGATGCCCCCTAATGTGTGATATTAGAAGAGAAACTTATGGCAGAAATACATTACAACATTTTCACCAATGTACAAAATCAAGTGAGGTCGAGACTAGAGTTCGGGAGGTGCCATATGCAAAACAACAATTGTCTCGCCGAGGCGGGCATTCCCATGCTCGAGATGAACTGAATCATGGCTTCTAATCAAATGAATTGCAGATCCATGTCATATAACTATATAAAGTGTAGTCGTGAGCAATACACAATAGATCTACATCTCAAAATCAGTCGAAGATATACAAGTATAGTATTTATCTTCAAGAAGCTAGTGACGCATTTGGCTGGAGATGAGGTCTTCATAGATCAAGCAACAACTTCAAGATCTTTAAAACTCAAGTAGGAGTACAATGGGAGTGTATAAATCACTACCCTGAGGTCTTCGACAACTCGTTGGGAAAAGACATGAGGATCTCGATTATTAGGCAGAGAACTTCGTTGATTTTGAATCTGGACTTGACTAGAATCTCGGGATGGCCGACTCATGAAGGTCAAGAGACACACTGAAGAAAGGCCGCCTGAGGTTGGGTAAAACTTYCCTTGGACAAAAGCATGAAAGATGATGAGACTCGGGCAACATGACATTGACATAAGTTTGTGATGCAAGTGGGAACACAAACTCTCCATGTGTTTGGAGGAGTAACCGAACGGAGGAGGAMACAACTCTATGTAGAGAGAACAACTTCCTAAGGTCATACTAGATCCCAATGCTTGATGAACAAACAAAAGGATGTGCTTTGTCCAAGGGTGACTCTCTTTGTTGTCGAAAAAAAAAATTATATTTCCCGTCCCTTCTTTTTGGAATATTTGATTTTTTTGTCTTTTTCAATTTTTTAAGAGCTTTAAAAATAATAAAAGAATGTTACGTTACAAAGGAGGAACGAGTGTCGCAAGCAAGCATATTAGTTCCAAGCGCATAGAACATACTAATGCTCAGAGCAAGGAGACATGTGTAGGAAAAGGACACTCGGGGAAAATTCCTCCATGGATCAAAGTGTCAGGTTGCAAAGGCAAGAAGTGTTGTAAGGCTTGTGTATAAGGAATGCTTCAAAGGTTCAGTTGAGAGCAACATGGAGCCGGCGTTAGACCAAAGACGCAAAGATGAGACCCACAAATGCGATTAAGCAAGACACAATGAGACCCCTTCTATGTAATTTTTTACGAGCCTAGAGAAGGTAAGCTTGGTAGCTTTTTCACGTTTGGAGAGTCTGAAAAAACGTAAAAGAAGACTCCGGGAAGTACCTTTTTCGGAGATAGTCTAGTCGGTTCAAAAAATGGTTAAAATAGCACCGAAAATATGTCTATTTAAAACCATTTTAACGAGTCTGAGAAAGAAAAGATCACTCGGCAATCTTTTCAATTTTAAGGAGTCTGAAAAGAGATTAATTGTGGACTCACAGTATTTTTCTGAGTTCAGTCTCCTCAACCTGAAAAAGTATAAAAGTAACCAAGGAGAACTCTCCCAGCGAGACGAATCTCCCGAGGCGTACATTTTTCCACTATAATATACATGATGTAAAAAGGGTTAAACTCATGGCAGTAGATGTTCTTCTGGACTCGACGTTTTTTTCAATTTTAGGGAGTTTGAATAAAGCTTAACTATGGACTCCGGGGGGGTTCCTTTTTCATAAGTAATCTCCAAGGCCCGAAAAAGGTGATAAACCAAAACCAAGGAGAATGTTCCTTTTTCAAATATTTAGTCCCTTAGGCCCAAAAAAGGGTTAAACTTACGCCTGAGAATATTGTTCTAGCGAACCGAGGTTCCTAGAGAAAACTTTTATTCGTAAAATTAGCCATCTAGACCGAAAAGGAGTAAACTACTATCAGACAGATGTGCCTTCAAATTTGAGTTTGGTGAGGGTGAAGGGCAACAAGATCACTCAACAATGTTTTCTTTTTCAGAGAGTTTGAAAAGGGCTTAAAGAAAATTCCAGGGGGCTACTTTTCTCAATTAATCCAGACAAGATCGAAAAGAATAAATATAGTCTTGTTGGATGTTGCTTTCGAATTTCAAAGTGAGCTTGAAAGACAAGAAAGCGTGCTCATTTGGGAGTCCCAAGGGTAAGGCCTAGAATGATAGTGCATCAAACGAATGAGGCTTTATCATGTAATCATGACAAGACTAACAAGGACTCCCAAGCTTATAGTYATTACTGACAGCATGGACGCYAAAATRCAGCAAGGATCTACCTAGGGCATCCATGTAAAGGTAGGCTCTACCACTTAATTACGACACTTCTAGAGCAACAATGAAGGTTYTGTGTCGCACTTCGGTGGGGTCGATCCTATGGCAAAGCGAAAAAGACAACAAGATGTAGAAAGTGGAAATGAAATCCTAACTTATATGCAAAAAGTTGCGAAAAAATGACTTTTACCGAAGGATACCCAAAAAGTGACCCAATTAAAAAAATTATMAAACCGAAAGAAAACAAGTACCGGAACGACCAATAATAAAATCAAAAGTGGAATAAAGTGATCACCAAGCCAGGAAAAATGACAAAGGGGGTCAAAAAGGAGCAAAAAGGGCCAAAAAAGTCTATAAATAGAAGTTGACATCTCATTTTTACCATTGCAATTTGAAAATCAACCAAAAGGTGAAAATACCCCTTTTCTAAAAGAGTAGATTCCAGCAGCTTCAGTGGAAGAAACAAATTTCTTCTTGGACCAAGTAAGTACAAATCATTCCCTCTTGCAATTCAATTCATCTTTTAAGCTTTAATTTAATGTTTTGAGGGGGTGCGCTCTTGTAAAAAGAGCGGCCCTGCTCGTACGCGGGTTGTCCATGGCTAGCCCAGATATGTACTCGGGCAAGAAACCACCAACCCGTGTATATACGCGACTGTGTACAAAACAACCCACGTACACCTTGGAAGACTTTGAAAAAATAAAATGCAAGTATTGACTCTCGTCCATTTTTCCATGAACCAGGATATATGTTTACTGTAGGGAGAGGGGGCATGAGGACGTTGATGTTTTGGTTGAAGAGAATCCTATAGCCATTGTCGCACTAAAACAGTGTGGGTTATGGAAGTTCTTCCAGTATCTGTTCATAAGGGCACAACCTAGGCTTCTCAATGCTCTTGTGGAGTATTGGCATCCTAATGCAAAGGCCTTTATTCTAGAGGGTCAATCATTGACCCCAACCACAAAGGACATATATTTCTTGACTGGCCTCTCGAGGAGAGGGGAACCAGTTAACTTGAGGAAGTTTCCTTCGGGGCCATTCAACATCAAGGATTACGTTCGAATGTACTGTGAGGCTGGCACTGAAAAGTTAGGTTCTCAAGTGCTAATCCACAAGATCACCAACCTATCTCTGCATGTGATCTTACTCTTGATCGGGTGAATTACTGGATTCACAAACCTTCACCAGGCCTCCCGGGCACACATGCATTGTGCCATTCAGTGTTTGGAGGCCAACATTTTTTACTAGAGTACGACCATGCTAATATGCATGAAGAGGCAGGTTACAAAGTGTAGGCATCGTACTAATAAGAACTTTGAGTTCGGTACCATTTTGTGCTCCTTCTTCGAGAGGGTGCCTAATCTTAGTCCTAGAGAGACGACACAGGGGCATGTAGCCTCCTTCCCAGCAGTGACCAAGTGGGTAGCGTTGTTGCCTCGACAAAGTGAAGGGAGGACCAAAGAGGCCTTCGATGAAAAATTCTTTGATTAGTGGGCACGAAAAATCCCAGTGATCGAGGATTATCCATGTGTCGAGATCAACTTCACCAGAGACCCAGACATGCCTGTGCCTCTCGACGAGGAGCGAGGCGAGATAGGTAACACGCTTTTTAAAGTTTATTTTTTTTTATTTTTTTTATATATATCTCTTTTTTATGTCTGTACAGAGTACTGACTCTTGTATATGTTATGTACAGATGTGGGTCCTGTGCGACCAACGAACTTCGCTAGGAATCGGTGATGTCCTCAACCTGAGACAGTACCAGTAGCAACCAGAGGAGGCAGGACCAACAACAACCTGAGAGGCTGATAGAGTTTTGCGATGAGTGGAGTGCAACCTCACTGCACTCACTCGTACTGTACTTATGGTCGAGATCGAGGATCTCCCCCCTTCTATGCAACCTCATGTAGTAGGGGTGCCTCACACTTGGGTCTAGTTATTCTGGCATTTGGCCAATGTCGTTGTACATTATGGCAGGGACAATAGGCCCCGTACTTAGATAACATAGACCGTTGATGTGTCGAGGGCACTTTTTGTGTATGTATTTTTTGAGGGCATAAGCGTGACAATGTATACTGAACACTTTTAAGGCTTTCATGCCCACCTATGTACTCATGATATATATATATATATCTTTTATGTCTTATGGATGACATTTTACAAATGTATTTACATGTTTATGTGTGTGCAACATGCCAATCTAAAATTTGATTAGCTAGAGTATCTGTTAGATGATTAAATCTCCTATGAACATGGATATACGTAATGTAATCGAAATATCGTTCTAAGAGACATACCCTAAGGAATCTTCAATGAAAAGTGGGATCATAAACGCGGTAAACCCCATTTAATTGAGACACAACTAGTTGAGCATCTAGGTAGACTCGAAGGTGAGAATGCCATGTGACAAAGCATCACGAAGTAATTCTATCAGTTCACGGTATTCAACAACATTGTTTGTAGTGTCGCCTAGACAAATACCTCCGGAAGATAACAACTAGGCTCTAAGTGTGAAAATCACCCAAGCTGCGGAAGCAAGCCTCCTAGTGTGTCGGCTAGCATCGTCCGCGAACCCAAAATAAATCTCTGATTCACTTGACATCTAGCACAGTGAAAAAGAAGACATAAATAACTACACATCCACAAAATAAAAGGACAAAAATGTATAAGAAGATATACATATATACAATAAGTCACCCAGGTGACCAACCTAAGAGTAATACTTCTTAAGGTAGAGCCCGTTTCAAGGCTTCTCCAAGGCATTTCTCTCAAAATCAACCAGACGGTAAGCGCCCTTCTTCAAGACCTCTTTCACAATGAGCGGTCTGAACCACATGGGTTTGAACTTTTCTGCCCCCATGGGATCCTTGTCTTGATCATAGACCAGGACAAGATCGCCTTTGGAGAAAATCCGAGGACGAACGGACTGATCATACTGACACTTGACTCGTTTCTTATGAGCCTCATTGGCTAAGGTTGCATCATGACGCTACTCATCGAGCTACTCGAGATATAGAAGGAATTCCTCAAGCGATGAAGTGTCCGACAGTAATTCCAATGCCAACTTTAAAGAAGGAATCTGACACTCAATAGGTAAGGCTGCTTCCAGCCCGTATACGAGTTGAAAAGGTGAAAAACTAGTGGCATTCTTCACAGACGTTCGATAGTCCCACAACGTTGAATATAACATCAAATGCCAATTTGACTTTGTAGAATTGATCGTTCGTTGAAGAATACTCTTGAGAGATTTATTCACAGCTTCAACCTGACCATTCGCTTATGGGTAATAAGGTGACGGATGTTCTTGTTTGAACCCGAGCTTTGATGTTAACTTGGTCATCATTTTGTTTTGGAAGTGACTGCCATGGTCAGTGACAATCTCTTTCGGGATACCGAACCTTGCTACTCTCTGATTAAAGATGAAAAGATTTGCAGTTTTGTCATCATTACTAAAATGTTGGCATAACTTTGGCCCACTTTGTGAAGTAGTCTACTGCTACAATGATATAACGATTCCCCTTGGCTGAGGCCGGGTGACATGTAGTAAATTCAACCCCCCACTTGATGAAAGGACCAACAGAAATGACAAGAAACATAGGAACAATATGTGCTCACATCTTTCGACAGAAGATCTGGCACGCGTGTCACTTCTTGACCGCCTCAACACAATCCTTGACTAACAAGGGCTAGAAGTAACCCACGAGTAGAATCTTTTGAGTTGTTGCCAACCTAGAGAAATGAGTGCCACATGCTCCAGTGTGAATCTCATTCAAAATGAGCTATGCTTCTTCATRGATAAGGCATCATCAAAGAATGCAATCCACGCCTTGATGATAAAAAGTGTCATCGAGTATAAGATAGTTTTGTGCCTAATGTTGAATTCGTCGACGCTCATCGCGGGAAGCAGAAGCRAGGCAATTCAAAGTCTGGAGATACACAAGTATATCTCCATACTAGGGGTTCGAAGATGCAATTAGAAAAAGATCTCCCTTAGTAGGCGACTCTTCGAGCATGATATCACTAGACTCGACYGGAAGTTTTGAAATGAGTTTGACAAATACCAATGACTTTTTGGATTTCGCAGAAACAAAATCCAAGTCAAATTCTTATAAGATGACTATCCATCKACTAATATTTCCACCAATGACTCGTCATGTTAACACGTATTGGAAAGGGTTGACGAAGATAATGACAGTGGTCTTGCGAAGCAAAATGTAGTGACAGAACCRTTGGACAGCATGAACAGTTGCCAAAGCAAGATTCTCAACGTGAGAATAGTTGAGTTCCAGTCCAACCAGACCTTGGCTAAGGTAATATATAACATGCTCCTTGGGAATATCATCTTCTTGAACCAAGACCATGCCGATGGTTGACTCCGCAGCAACCAAATACAACAAGAAATATTTGTGATAATCAAGAGGCCGAAGTAGAGGGGAAAATGTGAGCGCACGTTTTAACGCTTCAAAGGAGCACTGAGTAGCTTCATCCCAACAGAATGGGACCCATTTTTTCAAGAGACGCATAAACCCTTTAGTGATCTCGACGTAATTCAAGACAAAACGCTGAATAAAATTCGCTTTCCTCTATAAGATCTAAAGTTGGGGTATCGTGCACGAGGGAGGCAATTGAACTATCACCTCAACCTTGAGAGGATTGACCATGATTTCTGTTGTCAATACAATAAAACCTAAGAGATGACTCGATGTCATGCATAAACTTCACTTGTTAGGATTCAAGAAAATTCGATAGTACCGACATCGCTCAAATATTAGTCGAAGATGGGCGGGATTATCATATCTTTTACGAGAGCGTGAGGCTAGATCATTAAGGTACGTCGATTTACTTGATGAAGCTTCTGTCGCACCGGTTTGGCATCAGGATAAGTCGTAATTTCATGCTCGACAATTCGTGGGTCGATGCCTGGAATTTCCCCGTAAGACCAGGCAAAAACGTTGCATAATTCTTTGAATAACTCAGTGTAAGTTTGAATCTTTTTGGGGGAGCAATCTGCTCTTACAAAAACATTCTCCACAACGCCAGGGGTTTTGGAGATATCGATTGGAATCATTGTAGCGATACTTGCCATGTTACCCTCGTCATAAAATTTGTGCGTAGCAAGAGGATTGATAGGACAAGGATTATCTCCATTCACGGTCGAAACAAATTCTCTTTTCTCTATTCTCCTTAACTTGGGAAGGAAGTAAGATCTATGATGTCGATCATCCAGAGGTCTATCGGGACCAGTCATTGCCTTGAGAATTACCTCGTCAGAGGGCAAGACCAAGTCTAAAAGATCTTGAGTGGCAAATCTAACTCCTATGGGGGAGTCGGATCGGGGTTGGCCGAAGTTTGTTGGACAATGTTGTACGCAACCTCAGCCGCGGATAAGGGCATGGCCATGTTGTAATGCCATATCCCTTCCATCGAAGTTGATCGGGAAGGTAAATTCCATGGATAGTTAAATTAGTTCATTTGAAACGATGATACTCGTAAAATTGCAGCCCTCGGCTGGTTGGGAACAACCGATAGAAACATTACATCACTAGAAGGCGACGGGTAATCAAAATTTCCCATCAACGATGGAAACAAATTGTCACCTAAGTTGATAGTGCCAGGATGCGGATTATCAATCATCAGGACCGTGGAAGCCCCCAATGAAGGGTCGGGACGAGAGAAAGACATATGGTCAATGGTCACAATCCGACCCTCGTGCGGAAATCACAAGACCTGAAAAACCGTAGCAACCACTGCATGCATCACATAAGTCCAACTCCTTCCTAACAACAGGTTGTAGTCGAGAGGTGCATTGACCACTTCAACTTCGACACACACAGTTTTACCTCCCAACTGCATGGGGAAGGAAGGAATAATTATGTGTGGTATAAACGACTGACCATCAAACGTCRTAATCAAAGTAGGCAATAGAGACAACTCATACTAGCCAATGGCCTTCCAGCGTCTCAATGACATCACGCAAGTCGAGGCACTCTCATCAACAAATGTACAGAAAATGTTACACACAAAATATTTTATGGTGTAAGCCACTACTATCTGAAAGGCAATGTGGAGAGGAAGATGAGGTTTTAATTCAGTTGGATCAAAAAATGATCGCCCCTGGGCTACAATTATTTACCGCTCCCAAGGCGGACAACATAACTTTTCTCTGTGAGGGGAAACTCTGGAGGACTTCCAGAGCAGACATCGCGCAAGGGGTTTTTGCCAGATCTTCTACAACGAAGTAGTTATGGGTGTCCCTTGCGTTTGGATTATGAGAATCCTTATTAAATGCACCTTTATCGATGTGATTCATTGTTTCTCCCACTGTCTTATCGATTTGGAGAAGAGTCGGTGGGTTAGTGTATTCCTTGCCGTTCTCGATAGATTCTGGCATTCCATAGTCTCAAACCCTGGTCGTTAAATGAGCCTCGACATTCATCATGTAAATATTCGCGGTCAGGTTGTTATTGGTAGGCGTGGGGGGTCCTTGACTACCCCCTGCCACGCTCGTAGATGCAGAAGCTTGAGCCATGTTTTGCCCTTGTGGAAAAGGGTTCGTCAGCGCAATAGGTTGTTGTTTGACTAATATATTTTAGGCTTCTGCAGGTCAAGGGCACATATAAGTCAGGTGGTCTTCTGTGCAAAGATTACATGGATACTTTGACTTATTCTTCTCTATTTTTTCCCTGCCAACATTATTGGTAGCCTTTTTATCCCCTTTACCCTACTTATTTCGTTGTTTCTTCTTTCCCTCGAGTTGTTGGTTGGCCTTGGTATTCGTCGATTGCACACTGTGTACATCCAACATTTGGGTAGGGGGAACAACTGAACTCAGAGTTTGGTTTTCCACATTCTGTTGTATCGACAATGGTTGCAATTGATTCAACAATAGGTCCATGGACTTGCTTTGTGTTGAGCCCACATTATCGTCGGCATGGGGTCCATACTTTTTCTTGGCCTTATYGAGAGTAGACCGCATCACATGTGGMAAGATATCATAGAGCATGCTGGATTGAGAGTAGATCAGTTCAAGCTGTTTGGCTCTTTAATTGCCTCCTCTTCCGAAAACACTCCAGAATTCACTATGTCTTTGGATACGCAAGGAACCAAAGACTTCAAGAACCAATCAAGCAAGAAAGTAGGAGGGACCTTGACCTYAATTAATCTCTTTCTACGCCGCCACTCTCGGATATGATCAGAGATGTGGTCGGCCTTGGTTTGCTCAAAGTTGKCCAACAATTCGATGCCGACGTCGTATCTCACAAGTAACTGG
This sequence comes from Picea mariana, assembly GCA_032191745.1. NCBI lineage: Eukaryota > Viridiplantae > Streptophyta > Pinopsida > Pinales > Pinaceae > Picea > Picea mariana. Next base: position 24,498 of record JASDQU010371049.1, read on the forward strand.
AAATGGTTCAAGAAGACCATTTCAAAGTCATTGAAGTAAGAGTACCTCAAGTGATTGAGCTCAATATGCCATTTCATAGCACCCCTTATAAGAGTGCATTAAAAAAGGCACAACTAGATAGAGTCGTCCTTCARCGAGTTTGATGAGCACCACAAATGAAAAGTCGTCGCATGATCACCTGGATCTTCTCCAGGCTTTCCTTCAAATTTTGGAATATATGAAGGCAACTTAGTCGACATGGGGGCAACGTGGATCGTGACAAATCAAGTCATTCAGTAATATCGACAAGTCTGGTAGATGTAGTGTTGCTGGAAAAGGTAGTTTTGGCTGTGAACTATTTACAAGAAAAGAGGGTCCTAGAGTTTAACTGGCACCAGGTCGACATGAAAAGTTGGACTGTTGGCCAGGGTTTTGGTAAAAACCGTGGCCATGACCAACATAGGGGAACTGTGCCTGTTGGGGTATCATCGACTAAATCCCGAAATTGGAAGACATATCTTGTGCGGGGATTGCTCCCTGCATTGTGTTCCAAGGACCTTGGAAGGGGATACCCCCAATCGATCCAACGGGCATGGGTACAGATCCCTACCCTTAGTTCCATTGAGGATGGAAGGGGTTGCCTCTGACTGGCATCCCTTGCGAGGGAATTGATCCCTTCCAAGGATTCCAAAGACCCTACGTGGAGAAAACTCCAGTCGTCACTCCTTGTGAAGGAATAGTACCTTGCACCTGGTTTTGTTGACCAAAACTGGGGTTTCCCCCAACCGAGACAACAATCAAAGAAAAAACATTGTTCCCAAATGCATTGAACAAAGAGAATGGCATAGATCCCACCGACGTTGTATAAGACGAAGGTACTAAAATTCCTCCACCAAACAAGCTATAATTAGCATTTGGTCTGATTGGCTGCTGAAAAGCACCACTGAGCGAAGGGGATGGAGGAGGTATATGATCCCCACCATAAGGGATAGCATTAAAAAGGACAGAAGTGCCCTCGGTTGAGCCTTGCACGGGAGCATTCGAGCTCCCGACACCTAGACCCATGGTCTGTAAGGTAGAATAACTAAGAACTAAGTTTGTATCAAAGTTGGGCATCCCATATGAAAAGGGAGGGCCCGTCGCACTCTAAGTAAACAAAACAGTGGTCAAAGCCGATAATGGTATTGGATCGCTACCCGAAGTTGAGGGAGTCAAGACCACTATGGTCCTGACTGGCGAAGGTGGGAGAGGAGGTAAGATGTCCCCTGAAGTAGTAGACATAACGGGAGTATGAGGACTCACGGATGAAGTAGTAACGCTTGTCACCTCGGGAGGGACAATCTGAATCAAGAATGGCATCGACAAGTCAGTAATTAGAGGGTTAGTTGGCCTGAGAGCCTCTACCTCAAGGTCAGAAATGGTAGGTTCCTACGGAGTCAGAAAGTCTCCTCGTGGAACAGGCTCAGGCATAGTTTCCTGTGGCCCAGTTGCTTCGAACGACACTTCTTGGTTAAGTCTTCGCCTCAACGGTGGTGGAGGTGGCTCCAAAGTAACCAACGACAGGCCCTGAAGCCTTCGTGACTGACGAAGTTGTTGATCTTCCACTTTGTGAAATGATCAAACGACACAGTAAGGCTTGACTAGTGTAAAACACAAAGAACACACTAAAAAGTTTCCTAAAGATAAATCAAGTAGTGAAGTATCTAGCGGGAATTATGGTTACGCTAATCAACACTAGAGAAACTAACCAGTGTAAGTGAGAACATGGAAGCACCCTCTGGGTATACTCTACAAAGCGTGATCTGACGTCCACCCTAGGTACCACGGTATACCCCCACAGTCACCTATGTAAGTCCGTAAAATATGGGAAACTAGGTTGCCAGCTCGCAGTCAGTTACCAGGCGGGTACAGTTGACAGTCAGGCAGATCGTAATGAGTAAGATAACAAGTCCGAAGCCCTTAAAGGGTATCGAAAGAAAATGGTCTGGAAGACAATTGAGGATCTCGAACAGATTTGAGGTCCACGAAGCTCCATAATAAAATGCAGTCGGTATTGTTCCCGAGAAAGACCCTCAATATACAATTCCACTACATTCAGTCCAGCTTTGGATGGGTTATCTCCTCTGCGTTTCCTCACGTGACCTTGTGTTTATCCCCTGTGTTAAAGGGGGGTCTTGGCTAACTCTTACGACACTGGACTTAAAACACTCCCTAAATCAGACTCCAATGTTTGATTTAAAGTGGCCTTGAAGAGTTTCCTCTTCACACCTAATTCAAGGCCCTAAAACCCTAAACTAGTTTGTAAACCCTACAAACAGAAAAATCTAATGTATTTTAGATTAGGTGTTATTTTTAAGGCTTGATTTACTCAAAAGGTACGGTAGTGAAACTAATGGTGTTATAAAGGGACGAAAAAGGAGGAGAAGTTTAAATCACTTGAAAGCAAAATTACTTCGAAATGAAAACAAAGATTGTAACCAACTCTTTGTAAACTCAACTTTTCTAACTAATATTTCAATATCTCATAAACAAAGAAATCCTAAAACTTGTTTTCATTTGACTACAAACTACTTATGTTTCAGGAAATCGAAAAGAACTTGGAAATAAAGACTCTTTTTCCTTTTGAAAATAACAACTTTAACTACTTTGCCAAACTAAATGCAAGAAAATGAATTTTTTCGTTTTTTAATTGCTTTAAAGAAAAAAATTGAAGTAAACTTTTTGTTTTTTCAAAGCAAGTAAAAAAGGATGAAGAGAAAACTGAAAACAAGACTTGTAAAGACCCTAAGCCCACTGTGGATCACATGGATTCAACTGAGAAAACAAAAGGAAGATCTAAAACTAGACAGCTTGCTCAAAACCTTTTTAGGGTAAACACAAGAAAACTAAGGAAACAAGTAAACTAGAACCTATACCCAAGCTATGGCCACAGAGAGAGACTTTGGTTGATTCAAGAAAGCCCTGAGAAGTGTGAATTTCTATCAGGAAAGAGGCAAACTCCCTCTTTATTAAAAATACTTTCATGAAACAGAGAAGCGGGTTGTTGCATCAACAACCTACGTATGTACGTGGGGTGACCCAAAACAGGGTGCATACACCTCTAAATCTTTTCAAAAATAAAAATACAAGGCAAACTTACAGGGCGGGGAAAGATGGTATGCACGTTGGAGGTGACCAGAACCCCTTGACAAACTTAACAAACTTGATCGAAACTCGAAAGGAAAACCAAAAACTAATCAATCAACCCCAAAACCCCCTAAAACATCCTAGAGAGATCCCCAGTATGGTCGCCAGTTCTKCTAGCGAGAAAATTCCCTATTTAACTATACCAGGGCTTAAGATATAGATAGAGCGAATGACCATCTAAAAGTCAATCTAGTTTCTACTCTACCCCAAACATACCAAAACAAATGAAAATAAAGCAATATGAGAGAAGATCGGTAACTGTACCTTTTATCCCATGTCTGACGATGATCTTCTCAAGCTGTGTTGTTCCAAAGACTGCAAGTCTCCTCCCAAGGTTGAACTGCATCCAAAACTAGGAAAACAAGAATTACAAGATGGTGATGATCTCCTCAAGCTTTGTAGTTCCAAAGACTGCAAGTCTCCTCCCAAGGCTGACCTGCATCCAAAAATAGGAAAACAAGGACTACAAGCATGCTATTTATATTCATGACTTAGGGTTATATATCAAATGTTATGTATAAATCAAAGAAAATACACAAAACATCATCATTTGGGACAGGAAAAAGAGATTATTGTATTCATCAAACAAAGACCGAAACTTACAATCTGTGTCAGCCACTGTTCTGCAAAACTGGTCCGGGTTCCTCTTTACAATGCTCCAAGTGCACCTTCAATAAGCCTCTTCTCTCAATCTTCTGATCACCTCAAGGGAAGGGAATGGATTGAATGGAAGAAGAAGGGGCTGAAGAGGGAATGTTGAGGCAATATCTCACAAAAGGTAGCAAAAGCTTGGGCAAGGAAGGGAAGTGAAATTGGGAAGAGTTTCATTGTTCTTGTTGGAGCCGCCTTTGTGTTTTAGCCTTTTTAAATTTTTATATCTTAATGCTTGAAGTCGAAAGCTGGTTTTTGTATTTTCCTTTCTTTTCCCTAAAATCTCGAAAGTCTCATCGCGCAAGCAACAACGGTTATCATACTCTTAAGGCAAGATTTATTTTTTAATCGTTTAAACGAGTCTCTACTTTTGAACCTCGGGATGTCGCATGTCGAAAGTTATAGATCACATAGTTTACAGATCCTGAGGGGAGAAACGATGAAATAGTCTTAAAAAGTTTACCCAGATCAGTACCAAGAGTAAAGATACTCTAAACCACAGTCAAGCATCATCGGGATTTCATGTCTCAGTGTTTGCTAGCTCCAAAAGTCTTACCATCATAACCCCGATAGCTGAAACCGCGAGACTCTTGTTTTAAGTAACCCAGGTTAAGGTTAAAGATAAAAAGTTTAACTGCGGTTAAGCTCTATTGGGAATTCACAACTTGACATGTTTTCCCTCAGAAGCTATACCTTCAAAGCGTCGAGTCGCGAAGTCGCGATAAAAATAGAAGCGTAATTAATTAAACACTTAATCTGGTTTTATCCTCCAATTTAGTTAGATCATATCATCGCGATCTCGCGATTTCGCAACTCAGCATACAAGCCTCCTGGAAGCTATACCTTCGAAGCCCCGAGTCGCAGAGTCGCGATATAAATAAAAACGTGATTAATTAAACGCCTAATCATGATTACGTTTTTTATTAAGCAAAGCTAATTATCGCAACCTCGGGTTTTAGAGGTTTAAAGGGTTAAAGTGAAAGCTCTCGATGAGTCGAATGTCGAAAGATTAATTAACATTTAAAAAAGTCCTAATTAATTAAGCTAAGCCAACATTTTCATTGTTTTAATACGAAAATTAAGATGCACAGTCTCCGAGGCGATTTTAAACTTTCTTTGTGCCAACTTGCATTACGGACTATCAAAATTTATGACATTAATTAGAAATGAGGCGAATTGACAAGTAAGGGTTTGGTTTTTATTGCTAAATTTATATTTAAGAACAATTTGACCATTCTGTCCCTAAGGACAACCTAGTTTTAAATAGTCGAAGACATGGATTTTTTATTTGTTATCTCAAATTTCATTTCTATTCTATGCAGAGACAACTTTTCACAAGCGAACTAATTTCTGTATGTATACATATTTTTATCCCAGGAGAGCTAAAGTAGAATCCCACGCCATGGCCCCGCAAAAAGCGTCTAAAGCTAATGTTGAGGTTTCAGGACAAGGTTCAAACAACGTTTCTGATACTTCACCTCGAAGTGTCGACTCTGTCAGGACCTGGTCATATATTTCTGAGGTTGTATAGTCTGAATTGGTAGATGTTTCGGAGGATTCCTGTGAAAATGAAAAAGATGACCTGATCACCAAGTATAAGATCGTCGTCTAGGCTCAAATGCATAAAGTAGTGGCTAGGCCACGTCTGCTCCCTTACTACGATATGATTCGGTGGGCATTAGACCATGCAGATATACCAACCAGAACCATCGTCAATGAGCAAAGGGTCACCATTGAGACTTTCAGACCCGAACAATTGCAGGCTATGTACAAGTTTCCAGCCGTGTTGGACTTTGTTTACAATGTCAAATTCCTGGAGAATTTTAAAAAGAAGGAATGTGTGCAATACGACAAGACTATGTCTGGTTCAATCAAAGATTGGGTTTCACACCCTGCGAAGTTTAGGGTGGATAGTAATGGTATATATTCAATAGCTTCTCTGGAACCACAATTCAAATATATTGCTATGATGACCTGCAGATTATATGGGAGAGATGACACCATACATTTTTTCCTTCAGTGGGTGCCTCTAATTCACATGGTCGCCGATGGTTGTTCTCTCGACTGGGATAAACTACTGTCTGATAGTTTGACCAGTCGAGTAACGGAGTATCAAGTGCAGAGGGAGAGCGGAAAGATTACTTCATTCTTTATGTCTGCGTATATCATGGACGCCGTGTGTTTTCTGACACCTTTTCCCTTGATGAGTTGGAGCTAGACTCCATCGGAGGATGAGCCCATCCACGTCTACCATTCAAAGCTGTGGGAAGACAAAGCTTTAGATTATCTGTATGAAATCTTTAACTGGGTGATGGTATCGCTGCATGTCACTATCTTCGGCCACCTACCACCTAGGATCTTAGACAGTATCACGGTAAATCTGAGCAGTATAGCCGACTGGCACGTGGAAGCAAAATTTTCATATCTCAGGTTTTTTAGCGCTTCTGTTCCTCTGAATTCCTTGCCATTATTCATACCCGATAGGCTGGCTTTCCGTGAGATTGCCAGAAAAACCGTAATCAGTGGCGTAAGCAAGGAACTTAAGGGATATTCTAAGAAGGTATGGCCGCATTTTCCTATTCATTTAAGTTCCCATTCTTTGTTAGATTTCGGGCATGCTAAAGCTGAGGCAGCAACCCTAGAGGACCTGAAATCGGTTAATGTCAAATTCAAAAAGCACGATCCATAGAGGGTCATAAGTAATCACTTAGCCAGTTGTGGGCTTAGAAGGTTCGAACATGAAAATTCACCCTCGGATGACATTTTTCGAGGCACAAGATCTTATGCCGAGGTTTTGGCTCGGATACAATCCCTAGCACCCGAAGAGAGGGCCGATGTTTTAAAATTCCAAGAACATCGACGGAGTTGTCTTCCCCTAGTATTGCGGGGTGAGAATCCAATAACAATAGAGGTGCAACAAAAAGAAGTTGAAGGCTCCAAAGGTACAACACCCAGACAAGAAAAACACCAGGACAGGGGAGAGCAAACTAGGAGCCCGAAACCAGAAATGAAAACTCCCGATCCGCCGAAAAAGCAGACTCCAATTGCCACTCCAGGCCAATCAACTAAGCAAATCGAAGATCCCATCATGTCCATTACTCCCTTACAGTCAACTAAGGGGAACATAGACGCAGGGTGGATTTTAAATGAAGAATTAAGACCTATAAGGATGRAAGAGCTTTCGCCGAATGAGTTCTTTTTTKATAAAAAGAGAAAAGTTGTGGTTAAAAGAGAATTMTATCAAGAAGAGGAATCAACAGCCAAGAAGTTCAAGGTGTTGACCGATGGAAAAGATATGAAGAAGGAAGAATTCGCAATAGAAATAGGCAAAACATTAGGGGCGTATGCTACGGCAAACCAATTTTTAGTTGGGGTTATGAAAAATCAGCTGAAGTGAAAAAATCGCCTCATCAAAACCTTAGAAGATAAACTAGCCACAACAGAAGAAGTTGCTAAAGACCAGACAAACACAGGAATAGAACAAGCAAGGATGGCTAATAAAAAGGAAATTGAGCTGCTCGAAGCTAAGTTTGAACAAGCAGAGCTGGTAGCTCAGACCAGTCAAATACAAGTAGGCTAACAAAGAGATTTGATAGGGAAGCTACAGGTTAGATTAGAGTTCGCCAAAAGCCAAGTTATAAATATTGGGATATTCCAGTCCCAGGCTATGGAGATTCGGAGCAAGCTTTTTGCAGCCCAGCGAAGTTTACTTGCCAAGGTAGAGACGATTCAGTACAATTGTCTGCTTATTGATCAAGTATTAGAAAACTTATCTGTCAGAGAGAGAGAAGCTGGAGCAGC
>JASDQU010371049.1:85753-99544 GCA_032191745.1 Picea mariana
CCACGTCCTGGCTTAATTTAACATCTTGTTTCCACATCTAATGGTCATTACTAACCCTGAGATCCTCCGACAAAATCTCTTCCGTTCATTGGGGTTTACCGTCACGAAAATCCGGGCTCTCGATCACGGAGCTCCCGAATCTTCGATACGTTCTCTTCCGGACTTATCCCCTCCCGGCCACGCCTTCTGGTCCATATGAACGCTCTCATAAGACCGCAACCTTTATCCTCCTATCAGGGTTCTAGTCCCCTTGAACTAGTCTCTTGGGTCCATACGACCTCCTCTCGTATGACTGCAGCCATACACTTCTGTCGGGGTTCCTCCTATCGGGGTTTTGATACTCGTGATGTCCCAACAATTTGGTTCACCGATCCCCGATCCCCGACACGCTCCTCTGCTGCCTTAGCTTCCCGGGCTAAGTCTTTAGTCCATGTGACCAATGTCTCCGTGACCACAACCTTACCTCTCGTCGGTGTTTCGGGGTTCGTGACTTTTGAATGTAAAGTTTCCACGTCCACGGAATCCCCGATTCTCCAAATACCGACTCTCTGCTACGCTGACAGCTGGCCCTCACACGACGGGCTCTCCTCCTTATCCGTTGTGCCGACAGTTGGCTCCCACTCAAGGGGCTTCCACTTCTCTGGATACGCTGACAGTTGTCCCCCACTGATCGGGGTATCGCGTTTCACGATTTCAAAGTGCACAAACCTCTTGTCACCGGGATCCCCGATTTCCCGATGACCCAAATGCCGATAGATGACTTCCTTATCGGGCCTTCCTCAATGGCTCCGATCTCTGCCACGTGTATCCTCAAACGAACGGTCTCGATTCCTCCGAAATTTCGAGACTTTCGATGTCCTGGTTCTTTCGACCTCAGGAATCCCGATTTCCCGANATCTCTCCGACACGCGTCCTAAATGGATGGACGGTCCAGATTGAGCCTCGGACTTCGCCAAACGCCAACCCAAAAAGCACTTATCTGTGTGAGTCCCGATGGTTGCCACCCGTTCCAATCAGATGGACGGCTCTGATTGTATCAACGGTTTCACTATGGATTTTTCCGACCTCTTGCTCATAGAACTTCCGATTTGCTGACTCTCTTCAGATCTTCGCCACGTATCTCACCCTGATGGATGGTTCAGATCTGATCTTGTTGTTTCGAGGCTTATAGCGTCCTAATTCTCACGACCTCGGGAACTCCGATTTCCCGATGCCGGATATCCCGACTCTCTACGGATTTTTGACACCTGTCTCTTCAAACGGACGGCTCAGATTTTACTGGGGTTTTCCCTTCGGACTTCCCCGATCTCCTGTCCACGGGAAGGTCGATATCCCGACTCTCGATGGCAACCCTCGGATAGCTCTGATCCGATCCGACGGCTGACGGGCAATTGGACCAAGATCTAATGGTCTAGATCCGTCCTCCCTGCACACACTCCGGAGACTAAACTCCGAGCATTTTAACCCGATCCAACGGCCGACGGGATTTCTGAATGAGATCCAACGGCTCAGATTGTCCAACCTTTTGCATTCTTCCACTACTTCGTGGATGTGGAAAGATCATCGGTCCAAATGATTTCATGGACATTGGGAAACCTACGATCCCGATTTCCTCGCTATTCACGAAGATAGAGGGAAAAGGAGTAAGGGGTATAACACTCCTACTACTTCCACCAATCTGATGGTCGTGAATGACCATGGTTCTTCCGACAGGATCTCGTCCGTCGATTTGTTATTTATCCCTATGCTGCTGCCTCGAAATCTTATGAGGGTCATTCCTCCTCATACAGGGTTATTAAGACTTGCACGTTCAAGTCCTTTTTATGGGTTCTTGGTGAACCTTTCTAAGGAGAGAAAGTCTCTGCGATGAGACCCATTCCGGGGCATCCCTGGAGGTGGTAAGGGGAAACAACTTCCTGAGAACGGGCTGGAAGCCTAACGGAGTTCATCCTAGACATAATTTGATTCATTTATCAACATAAGCCATGCATGGTTTCCTCTGTTATAAGCATATATCTATTCATTCTTATCAAACACTGCACAGACATTCTTACACTGAAATCATTCACAATTTCACAATTCTATGAGCATATATATATATATATATATATCACTCTATGAATTTCAAGACAAAATATGTAAAACACTTATCAGAGATAACACCAGAAGTGGGTGCAACTACTGAGAGGGGTGCTCGTTTCCACCCAATCGTAGGCTCAGCGACTCCCAACGGATTTACCACTAGCCACCCCCGAGCTGAGACCACGATGCTCTGAGACTGCGTCTCTCTGTCTGCCAGTGACCAGGAGCGAAGGTTGCAATCCTTCCTCTCTACTATGAATCACTCTGCGTAATGCCAGAGTTCCCCTCGCGTCTGCCTCCTCAATCGCTTCCGCCATATGCCTTATCCTCTTGCGAGGTTGCATGTGGCACGATTACCCTCGCGCCGATCAGGCCCGACGGCTCTACGGATGGGCGATTCACCATCCCATCCCTCATCAAGCCATCCGCCTACCAGCCTGCGAGGCATTAAATTTCAGGGCCAGCAAGCCGCTTTTGGTTCTCCGTGTCAGTGGAGTCCAAATACGGTATTTAATTCTCGGTGGAAGTTAACGCCACCTTTTCAGGTGCCTTCCACCGCCATCATGGTCTCTTTTTCTGCACATTCCCTCTCAGCAGTCCTGCAATAAATTCAAAATGTCATTCACATTCATTGACCTTTTTCCTCAAGGTCCATTTACATCACACATTCACGTTTATGAGTTTGCCATAGTTCTTGGCCAGTCTAGTTATATTTACAAGCTGGGGGAAACAGGGTGTTACATTCCTCCAAGGAATCCTCAGTCACAGAAACCTCATGATTATTTTTGTAGTCACTACGTAAATGACCAGTCCTTCTGCATAAGGAACATCGGAACGGTATACCTTGGTAGTCTATGCGTTGGATAGTGACTTGTCCTCTCCATTCCACTTCTATCGAGTCCATCAATCCTAACTGAGTATCCAACTCAACAAGCACTCTCGACATCCATTTATCAGACAATTTACTTAACACGTTTAAAACTAACAAGTTGTTGTTTACTTAAGCTCTAAAAAGCATAAGTAGTGTCACAAGTTTAAGTTATGAGGCTTTATTGGTATTGAATATCTCGAGCTTTGTGTATGACTTATCAATANCCATTCCACTTCTATCGAGTCCATCAATCCTAACTGAGTATCCAACTCAACAAGCACTCTCGACATCCATTTATCAGACAATTTACTTAACACGTTTAAAACTAACAAGTTGTTGTTTACTTAAGCTCTAAAAAGCATAAGTAGTGTCACAAGTTTAAGTTACGAGGCTTTATTGGTATTGAATATCTCGAGCTTTGTGTATGACTTATCAATAAGTGGTACAAATGTTCAACCTAATTTTTTTATGTATAGATTTTTTCATTGTCATGTCAATAATATGGCATAATATTGATTAGTTATGGAAATGAAGATATAGTTATGGGGTACTTTTGGTTTTTTCCTCAAACCAAAGTTGTTAGATTTCACCCCAATAAGCATATCCATTATTTTAAACTCGATCTTCTTGGAAAGTTTTCTAAAGTTGACTTTGGCTAGGTTAAAAAAGGCATCGTTACTTTGGTGAGAATGTGTGTTGAAGTCAACTTAAACAAATGATTAGTTGATAATGTCACGATATGGTATAATGGCCATCGATTTATTAGTAAGTGGTACAAACGTAAAGATAATTACATTTGTTTTATAGATATTTCGTTATCATATCAATAATATGACATAATAATGATTAGTTGTGGAAATGAGAGTAATTTTGTTTTTTTCCTCAAATCAAAGTTGTTAGATTTCATCCCAATAAGCATATTTATTATTTTAAACTTGATCTTCTTGGAAAGTTTTTTAAAATTGACTTTGGCTAGGTAAAGAAGGCACCATCACTTTGGCAAGTTGTGTTGAAGTCAACTTGAACAAACAATTACTTGATAATGTCATGATATGGGTCCGAGGTCTTAAATTGTGAGAATGTTTTTCTCACAAAGGATTACATAAAACAAACATAGAAGATGGTGATCAATGCATTAAAACTTTTAAAGTCAATGCCAAAAATGAACATAGAGTGACGAGAGTTGTCACTTTGGCTATATAGGGTTGTGAGGTTTATAAAAATTCAATGTCTCCTTCTATGCAAATTGTTCTGGTTGATAACTCTTTATGTAAGATAAAACGACATTATAAATTCAACAATTCAAATTTCAAGAGGAAACTACATTTTCATCATGTTAAGGAATTTGGAGTCAACATCAATTACAAATCCATTTACAAATTAAAAAGCAATTAAAAAAAACATTAAAAAATTATGTTGATTTTTCAAATTCTCAACTTAACGATCCAAAAACACAATAGTTATCTTATAATATTACAGTAATAACTAAATAAAAAACTCAAATAAATAATCATATTTTATATCACATATAATCCAATCAATTTATATATATATATATAACTTTATTCAAACCTATTACATCTATATATATAAAGTTAGGTAATTATCAAACAAACTTAGCTAATCATCACACCCAACTTTTGAGTCATAAATAATTAAATCTATCATATGATCATAAATATATATTTTCTATAAGCAAGGATATGAAATATATATATACATATTTTTTAAGTACAAATATAAAATTTTATGAAAAAAATTATTATGCGCCTTTAAAAGATTTAGGCATAACGTAGAGAACAAAACATGTTAGTGGACATGAAAGGAAAAAATAATGTTCTCAAAAAGAGAATCAAATAAAGGTGAAGTTTTTTTTTTCCCGCAGAAAATTCACACTAATTATATTAAGAATATAGTTTTTCATACATCCCCGACAATTTAATGCCAGTTTCCAATGAACATCATTCTACCTATCTCTCTAAAAAGAGACGAACCAGATCTTCCATACAATAACCAACAAAGAGCAGACAAAACAAGAAAGCTCCTCAAAAGTACTAAACATCCCAAAAACTGCGAAAACAAATACAAAGAACCCATACTCGACGCATATAGCAGTTAGAAAATATCAAAATGTTGGACATTTCTAGCAGAAGCTCCATCCCAGGATTGATAAAAAAGTCTTCCACTCATTGTCGACAGGGATTTCTTAGATAAATGATCTGCCTCCACATTTTTCTCTCTCTAAATGTGTTGAAAGTGAATAACCCTAAAAGTAGAGGCCAGTTCACTAGTTTTATTTTTCCATCCTTCAATATTTATAGCCTAGAGGTTTACTTTTTTTTTAACCATTCAATTATTACTTTTGAATCGCTTAATAACTGAATATCGAGGATATCCAAGTGCTTGGTAATAAAATGCGAAGCCCACGCTCCCATCAGCTCAACTTTGGTATTTGTTCCCGCCCCACAATTGAAATACCATCTATATTTCGTCGAAGAGAAAAATTTAATAACACCGCCTGCCCCACAATTAGAGCCACCTACCTTCGATGTTCCATAAAAAAAAGGCACCATAAAACCATTAATCCTGTTTATAGAATTTACTCTTAAATTCTGTTCTTTTTCGATGATGGAAACATTCCCAAGTGTGCCCATGGCCTTGTAAGTAGTCACCCTTGCTGTTGGGATCTTACCTTCAAAGAGGAGTTTGTTACGATCCAGCCAAATGTGCCAACAAACTAGCAAAGGGAGTTTTTTTAATAAATCGGGCCTGTTGTTCCACTCATCCATACACCCACTAAGAGTATTTCCATTCCACTGGATTCTCAAATTTAGCACCTGCATACAATGAATCCATACCTCCTTTGAAAATGGACAATGAATAAAAAGATGTGGAATGTCTTCGTCGTGATGCTTGCACAGTAGAAAACAACCTGGACCGATCCACCCTTTTGCTTGGAGATTGTCCCATGTAAGTAACCTGTTCTCCACTGCTAGCCAAAACAAAAGAATGATCTTTTGTTGAACTTGTTTCTTCCATAAAATTGCTTTCCAGCCTTGACTGATGGGAAAATTGAGAGTGGAAATGATAACATTATAGGAGTTTTTAACAGAAAAAACCCCTGAACAGTCCCCTCCAGACCAAAGGAGCGAGTCGGCTTGGTCACCCCACAGAGTTACCCCCACTTTATTCAACTCAAATGTGAAGGAATTCCACTCCATCGCTAGTGCACTAGTCAGATTCAAATCAAGACTATTTTTCCAAACTTCTGCCTGGGTAATCAGATCAACATTGTTTGAGACATGAGCTAAGGTTGTAATGTGTTTGTCAATTAGAGTCTGTACGAGCTCCAAACTGAGTAGAGATCGTTCCCCCAATCTGAGAATCGCATCTCTGCCTACGATAATATGATGCCCTACCCCCAGCTTCCAACAAAGCCACCGAAGAATAATCGGTAACGATCGAAGCAAACTTGACCATAGCCTAGAGACAACGCGTCGGTTATGGTGAAGTTGTCAATTAACAAGAGTGGTAGATTTTAATACTTGTCCGTAACAACCTGGTGCCACCCCAGCTTCCAACAAAGCCATCGAAGAATAATCGGCAACGATCGAAGCAAACTTGACCATAGCCTAGAGACAACGCGTCGGTTATGGTGAAGTTGTCAATTAACAAGAGTGGTAGATTTTAATACTTGTCTGTAACAACCTGGTGCCAGATGCTCTGATACGTTAGAAGCCTCCATAAAGTTGTAGCATTAAGAGCCAAGTTGAAATGATAGAGATTACGAAACCCCCATCCCCCATTTCTTTTTGGTCTGGCGAGAAGATCCCATCTGCAAAGATGATATTGGCAAGAGTCTGACCATCCATTCCATAAGTAATGAAAAATTATTTTACAAATCTTATTGAGAATAAAGTGAGGCAAAGATTCCAGAGACATACAGAAATCCGGTTGGCCTTCCAGGATGGATTTAACGAGAATGTATCTACCCCCTAAAGAGAGCCATCGGTTATACCAACCCGAGATTTTCTGAGAGAACTTAGAAACTAACCATCCCCAATCAGTTGCTCGGATTGGACCACTCTTTAAATAATACCCCAAATACTTGAATCCCTCTGAAAGTTCACTGAAAGAAAAGTTAAGGGGAGATTTTAATAGGGATAGTTCCAGTTCATTGAGGCCTTCAAAAATAACAGTTGATTTTGACTGACTTACTTTGAGTCCCATAGCGCTACAAAAAAACTCAATGATAGCTTTTATCTGTTTCCACTCAACAAGACTTGACTTTGACATGATAAGAATGTCATCTACAAAGAGAAAGTGTAAAATTTTGTCACTCTTGAAACATTAATACCCGAGATCAATCCTTCCGTTGTTGAATTCTTCAACAATAAGCTGAGTCCCTCCATCATAAGAATGAAGAGCAGGGGGGAAAGTGGGCAGACTTGGCAAACCCCCCTCTCGCTTCTGAAAAATTCTAAAGTTTCTCCATTTACTAAGACAACGAAGGACGAAGATGTTACACAAGACATAATCCAATTTGTCAACTGGATACCCAAGCCCACTTTAAGAAGAATCAATCAGAGCTGGCATCATTCAATACAATCATAGGCTTTCCGCAAATCAAGCTTTATCACGAGTGCTTTAAGCTTCTTCTTTGTTATGCTGTGAATATTTTTGCTAGCAACCCCTATAGCATCCTGGATACATCTTCCTTTTAAAAAACCCGACTGCTCAGGAGAAATAAATCTGGAAAACAAAGGTTTTAATTGATTAGCAATTACTTTAGAGATGACCTTATAACAAAGATTACAAAGCGAAATAGGGCGAACGTCGTCAAAAGTTCTTGGACGATTTGATTTCAGAATCAAGGTCAAAATAGTAGAATTTAGACCACCCATTATAGAGCCCTGTTTTCAAGACTCTTCAACCATTGCAAGAAGGTCCTCCCCGAGTTAATCAAAAAAGAAAATGAAAAATTCAGAGGTCCAACCATCCGGGCCTGGGCTCTTCTCCTTCTTGAACTGTCCAAGAACCCCTTGTAGTTCTTCCAAAGTAACCGAGGAAACCAAAGCATTTGCTTCCTCTTCATTCACCCACTATGAAAAGAGCTCCGTAACTTTGCATTGGTCACTGATATTCACTGTTACTGGCGCCTTGTAAAGAGCTTTAAAATATTTTTTTGCTTTAATTTTTAATGCTTCTTGTTCAAATATCATATCGCCAGATCCTGAATAAATCTCCCACAAATGCTTTTTTGTCCTGTTGTGAGAATCCACTTTATGGAAATATCTGGTATTGTTGTTCCCGCTTGAGAGCCAGAGTGCTCTGCTACAGAGACGCCACATCTCCTCTTCACACTTAAGAATAGAATTTCTTTCGGCTGCACTTTGTTTCAAAGATGTAAAGAGGTCTATATTGTTAGTATCCTCCATTAATAGACTAGTGAAAAGATTTATATCAGCTTCCAATAACATTAGTTTCGCTCTTTTTTTAACTTGGCTCTCTTTATACCAAAACTTGGTTAATTTTTTAACGACCTGTAGTTTCCACAGCAGGCGCAGTTGTTTGTTCTCTTATCTTTCCAAGTCTTGTGGATAATATCCACAAAATCCTTCTCATTGAGCCAATCAATGTTAAACTTGAAGGGAAAACTCTTGTAAACTGGGAGCTGCTCCATCTGAAAGCATAATGGTGCATCATTAGAAACAAGCAGAGATTCAACTCAGGAGCGGTAGTTGCCAGCCACTAAAAGGATCACTTCAGACACTAGTACTCTATCCAGTCTCCTTGCTATAACATCCTGTCCGGACCGACCATTCCTCCAGGTAGGCATCAACTTTGTCGGTTTAATGTCCATTAAAATATTCGACTGAAAAAGAGTTTTGTGATAATCATCCATATTCTTTATAGTCTCAGAACCTCCCCACGCCTCTTTCTCGACCAAAATGATATTTAAATCACCTACTAAGATCAAATTTGGAATACTTAAGATACCACTGTTAGGCTCCAACCTACTGATGTAAATCAGAGTGCAATTGATTGTCAATTCGGTGTTTGTAAGACTTAGAGGCACATCCAAAATATATGGATTTAGAGATAGACTTAGTTGCTTTTAATGATATAAACCAAAACCTATTCAAAAAGATTCAAAACTAGCTCAGAGGCTTATCAATGCTAGAAAGACAAAACTCTTATTCAAGAGATGCATTCATTATTTCCTTTCATTCATTAGCAATCATCACCAATTCTTGTTAACTCAAAAAACACTGAAAGCATAAATAACTCAAAAAGCTTATGATCATCTTAATGCTTGAAAAATAAACTACACATTGAATTCTTATTCATGAAATCATTCACAACATGAGTAATGCTTTGAAACATTAATCATATTACTTAAATATTGAATTCATCTAGCTACAACAAATGTATAAATAAAACTCATCTACAGTAAGATTTGATCTAAAACATATATCAAAGATTACTTGAAAAGAACATAAAGGAAGAGTGTACTAGTTTGGCAAAGGGGGCCCTCCAATACTTCATTTTGACACTTGAGTTGCTTTAGCTAAGAAAGTATTTCCAGCAACATTCACATAATCATCTCATAGACATCATCAAGAACAAAACACAAAACTGATCTCAAGACTGCAAATTCAAAGTTTTCTTCATTAACATAAGGGTTGTTATACTAGTCCATGTCTTGGAGTATTTATACAAGAGTTTTGAAACTGATAATGCTAAGAAACCTCATAAAGATAATGATCAGATCCATAAAATATGCTAGGAAGGTCGAATACCCCTTTGAAATCCATAAAATATGAACAAATCCCAAGAAAATCTAAAACTGTCCATGGTTTTATGCTAAAACAGGGTATTGTCTGCTGAAGTGGCCCTGTTTGACCAATGTTGACCAGACACTTAGGAAGCTCAGATCTCGAAGCTGATAGGTATTCATACATCCTTGTACATCAAGGATCATGACCCATGTCTTGGATTTCGCCCAACTGTTTTGCAAGCACACGAACCTAGGAGCAATTACGGTATTTAGTCAAATCCTATAATTTCTGATAAATTTTTAATTTTAATGCCAAAAATTTGAAAATTCAATTCTTAAGCTAAGGAATGATAAATGTACCTCGCATAAGCTATTTTATGAAAAATATGGAATAATATGAAGGCAAAATGGATGGTTTTGGAGGCAAAAGTATAGTTTATGGAGTGGAAGGAAGCATAAAAATGTACTCAACATCTCCCCCAAGAGGAAGACTTTGTCTGCCCTCATGCACAAAAATAAAATGTTCTTGAACCTTTGTCAGTAATCTTCTGCCACCTCTGCTGCCTGCAACAATGTCTCCATATTAACCTGAGCTGTATGAAGATCTTTCATTCTTTGATATTTTTCTTTGTATGCCTTCTTCTGCTGAAACCATTTGTAGGCCTGTTTGGAGATTAGTTTGTTTTGCTTTTGAAGCTTCTTATTCTTTTTCTTCAAGGTTTCATTCTCTTCCTGTGTTCTATGGCTTTGAGTCCTTAACATTTTGTTCTCTGTTTTTATGTACCTTTCTAGGACTTCAATTTCCTTGATTTTTTTTTCATTTTCTCAATTTTCTTGCTTTTCTTATCAAGTTCTAATATGGACCCACCAACCATTTCTTCTATTTGTTCTACTGTCTGTGGAGGTTGAGTTTCATCTTTCATATCTTCAATTAATTGTTTCACTTCTTCTCTCATTTGTTCATATGTGGAAGTTTCTTGTCCTTCAAAATCATCATTTTCCATTGATTGTGCCTCTTTTTGTTTCTCCAAAGTCTGAATATGTGCATACTGTGCTTGTTGTGCTTCATCATCACTTTCTTTTATTCGTCCTTTTTGAACTTGTTGGCATTTTCTTGATTTCCTTTCATATGTGGTGAAAATCTTATCTTTTTCTTCGAATTCTTTCTCCATTTTCACCATGCTTCTTGTTCTTCTCCTCCCCATGGGTTGTTTTGAGCTTGTTGCCTTGGGGTTTTGTATTTCTTCCTCATCATCGGTCACAACCAAGATTTGTTCCTCTTTTACTTCCTCTTCAACTATTTCAAAACCATTCCCACTGATAAACTGCTTCCAAATCAAGTTCTGTTTTTGTAGCTCATGTATGATGATCATTTTAATGAAGCCACAATGGTATAGACTATTTTCTGTATTCCTCCCTTGTTTTTGAATGGCCTTAGCCATATTAGAGAGACTTTGCAGTAGAAAGTACGGCATGTTAATTTCACAGTCACATTTTAAATGTTGTAGCAGCTTGATGTGATATAGGTAGATAATACTAAATCTTCCTTCACAAGTTATAAACTTATGGATGGGATAGGCTAATTCATCCCAAGGATGAATCAACCAACTCCTAGGAATTCCCTTTTTCCAATTGACTGCTGCCACCCTAGATCTAGAAACAAAAGATGCCCATGATTTATCTTTAAAGTGCTTAGTTTTGAAATATCTTTTTCATGTTTGAGGTAATCCAGTGACCTGTGCAATTATATCTTAAGAGATTCTAATAGTGAGGTTTCCAACAGTGGCCCTTTCCCCATCAAATGAATGAGCAAATTCTAAAACAACTTCCTCATAATATCCATCAAACTTCTCAGAGAAAGATATCCATTGTTTTTGCTCAAGAATTTGTATACAGTCCTTATGAATTTCTGATGGATCGAACTTCTCTGGTTCATACCTAGACACCATTCTTTCAATTTTTAAGAGAAAGACCCTAAAAAATATTTCATTGCTTATACAAAAAGGAGGTCTATCCTTGTCCAAAAATTCAACCCTGTATATTCTTCAATCAATTGTTTTGATTTCTTCTTCAAACTTGCAGACTCTGTTTTAATTCAATTATGTGAATGTTCTTTCAACAAGAATTTTCTGTTCAAATGAAACAAAGAAAATCTCATTTTCTTTTTTAATTTCTAAACTGCTCTCCGTTTTCAATCATAAACTTTTTTATGAAAGGGCATACTTGGCAATTCAATCTGCAATTAAAAAAAAAAACTCTATGCCTTCTTGTTGAAACCCAAATCTGTTTTTCTTCTTACAATCAACCTTTGCTAGAAATAAATTGTTTATGTTCTCAAAATGTTCTGCAGGAAGTCAAATTTTTCACTTAGCTTAACAATTGTTATCATTGAATTCGAACTTACCTTTCCCTGGCCGACTCCTTCTTGAACATGTTCTCTTTGCCTTTACTCTCCACGCATTTCCTTTCAATTGCCACGTTTTCTTCTACAAGGCGAGAATGTTGTATGTTGACAGTGAAATTGTCAACATACAATTCGATTTTTAACTGTCTAACAGAATTTTCGGGCTGGGTACACAAAGGAAGGAACAAAAATAGGGGGATTCTAGATTTCGTATGGCGCTGGAGTGTTTGAAACAGAGCTATGTTGGTTTCAATGCATGCGTTTGGAGCAGAGATGGGGATGAAGGATGTGAAGGGAGCGCTGGAGGAGAATGAAAATGAGAGTGCAGGGTAAAATTATTTTTTTAAGGAGGTAAAAAAACACGGGATTTAAATTTTGAATGTTAAAATACATCCAAGGTTCGAATCCTGGGAATGAAAGGGTGAAACAACAGTATTTGTAAACAAAGACTTGTAGAGGTAAGACATATGTTTGAAAAACTATGATGTGCAAGCGTACCACCTTTGTATAGGTCGATCATTGCTGAGGATGCCCCTTTTCTTCATTTATACCCTTCTAATTCCCCTCTTTCTTGTAATCATCATAGGAAACGATTTTGAAAAATGTGTTTATCCAACTTATGACTCCTTGATTCATTTCCTTTGAGTAACCATCCACTTTATAATGCTTAAGGCATTCTCCTTATGACCCCTTCCTCAATATGTATGCAAACAACCTTTCATTTATGCAAACAACAATTCAATATGTGTGCAAGCAGCAACTTCTGTCTCCATATGTGTATGCAACTTATGTCTTCATAAAACAGAGCATTTAACATTTCCAAAACAATATATTTGTCTAATCAAGTTGATAATCATGTTTTGAAAGTGTATGTAAGGATTTTGGAAACCATAAAATATTTCCAAGAATAACTTTCATGCTCTTGTTGTTTGATAGTGAAACCTTGAGTTCTTCTTATAGCTCCCTTGGAGACCAAACTGGTTGCCTTGAATAACAAAAATTATGTTGTGAGTGTATACTAAATGAAGTGATGAAAAGATGATGTAGGGGAAGGGAAAAGATAGGATTTTTACCATTGCTTTAGCTTATGAAGAATTTTCCAAAATTTTAAAGCATTAAAAAGAAAAATGTATACTAACTTGTTTGCTCATTGTGTTTGCCTGATTGAAGTTGGCTTGGAATGTTGTTGCAAGTCCTCAAATTTGATAAAGTTCTTCTTGTATTTCTTTTGCTTAGTATCTTCCTCAAGTCCCTCTGATAGATGAAGTTGATATTCTTTGTGTTTTCTCGGGTCTCTTTTCTGGATGCATTGCTTCAAAACCCTATGCTAGATGCATTTCTCTTTGAAATGAATGCTGCCATCTGTAGAAGGCTTGAAAGGTCTTCAAAGAATCTTCAGAAATTTATACCTTATCCCCCTCAACCTTATTTATTGACTTGTCCTCAAGTCTTTGACACAAAAACTTTTCACAAACTACTATGTACAAATGCAAGCTGTAAATGAAACTAGAAGGTAATAAAACAATGTTTTTTTTTTTTTGAGAATTTTGATTGGCCAATTTGACTTGGTTTTCCAATGAAAATTCGAGTTTATATTGTGCCAGTTGCCTGGGTTTTCACAACTAAACTCTCTCTCTCTCTCTCTCTCTCTCT
>JASDQU010371049.1:110003-125756 GCA_032191745.1 Picea mariana
TTCACAACATGAGTAATGCTTTGAAACATTAAACATATTACTTAACTATTGAATTCATCTAGCTACAACAAATGTATAAATAAAACTCATCTACAACAAGATCTGATCTAAAACATATATCAAAGATTACTTGAAAAAAACATAAAGGAAGAGTGTACTAGTTTGGCAAAGGGGGCCCTCCAATGCTTCACTTGTACACTTGAGTTGCTTCAGCTAAGAAAGAATTTCCAGCAGCATTCACATAATCATCTCATAGACATCATCAAGAACAAAACACAAAACTGATCTCAAGACTGCAAATTCAAAGTTTTCTTCATTAACATAAGGGTTGTTATACTAGTCCATGTCTTGGAGTATTTATACAAGAGTTTTGAAACTGATAATGCTAAGAAACCTCCTAAAGATAATGATCAGATCCATAAAATATGCTAGGAAGGTCGAATATCCCTTTCAGATCCATAAAATATGAACAAATCCCAAGAAAATCTAAAACTGTCCATGATTTTATGCTAAAACAGGGTATTTTCTACTGAAGTGGCCCTGTTTGACCAACGTTGACCGTACACTTGGAAAGCTCAGATCTCGAAGCTGATAGGTATTCATCCATCCTTGTACATCAAGGATCATGACCCATGTCTTATATTTCGCCCAACTGTCCTGCAGGCACACGAACCTAGGAGCAATTACGGGATTTAGTCAAATCCTGTAATTTCTGATAAATTTTTAATTTTAATGCCAAAAATTCGAAAATTAAATTCTTAAGCTAATGAATGATAAATGTACCTTGCATAAGCTATTTGATGGGAAATATGGAATAATATGAAGGCAAAATGGATGGTTTTGGAGGCAAAAGTATAGTTTATGGAGTGGAAGGAAGCATAAAAATGTACTCAACAACCATTATCAATGATAGATTTCCAGAAAGTAATTTTGTTCTGGCAAGGCCCATATAAATTAAAAAAATCCATCTCTCGATTAGTTGCTACGCTTCTTCCAGTTAACAAGATACCTCCGGCAATATGAACAACTTCTAAAACAAAAAGTGAAGGGTCCCAAGCGGCTAAAAGTCCTCCAGATTTGCCCACAGAGCTGACAGAGCAAGAAACCCAGGAGGGGCGTAACACCTGTAAAAAATCTCTAGCCCTCAAGTCACTAACCAAAGTTTCTTGAAAAAAAAGAATATCAGGACAAGTCTAATCCTACACTCGACGAACCGAGGTAGTTTTGAGGATGCCTCCTATCCCTCTGATATTAAGAGAAAGCAAAAGCATTATTTAGACCTCGCCAAGGCCTTCAATGTTGTAAGAGGCCCACTGTCTGATGGAAGATCAGAGGAAGCTCAAGGCTGTGGAAGATCTTGAGCCATCCTTTTTCTCCCACTCCAATTTTTTAACGACGAAAGTTCTAAGCCTAGTCCTCTAGACCGCACGGTATCTCTCCCCTCCTTAGCCACAACAGAAATGGAACTGGAGGCCCCTAACCGAGAATCCTGATTAAACACGGCCTTCCCCTGAAAGATCGGCAGCTTGACTGCTTTACTTAAACCCCTAGAAGCCGAAACTAAGGAATCGATAACTGCCAAAAAGGAAGACTCCTCCTCCTCAGATTCCCGAAAACCTTGTAAAGAGGAAAAAATAGGTCCCGCCGATAATGAAGAAGTTAGGGGAAGTGAAGAAGAAGCTGTCGGCCTCTCTGGTTTTTGACCGGTGAATAGATTAGTAAAAGGAGCCTCTAAGGGAGCTGACAAATCCACAACACGCCCATCCAAGGGCACTGGACTCTGCTGACAAACCAGAGCTAGAGGAGACTTGGAAGAAGGAAACGACGCCTTAAAGGCCTCTAGCGGAGGAGAAGAAAACCCTGGTCCCGCTCTTTTCATACCCTTATCAACTGTAGTATTACTGATTAACCAGTTCAATTTTTCAAGAGCATCTAGTTCCCATTGATTAAGAGATGAAAATAGTGAGGGACAACAAGTCTTTAACTTACCAGCCAATGAAGAGTCAGGGACTATTCGAAGACCAATCCCAATATCAGAGTGGGAAAAGACTTTGTGAAGGGAATCCACATCATTCATGTAATTTGGAGGATCTTCACGTAGTAACGAATCTTCAGATTTTTTATTAGAGTCTGAGCCTCTACAATCTCTTCGAAGATGTCTCGTGCATCGACACCTGCTACATCTAAAGGGAATCCTCTGATAATCTAACTTTTGCTCGATGTGACGACCTCTCCACTCGATGTCCATCAACTTCGGTAAACCTTCATGGATATCGATAGCCACCAGAATTCTCCCCACTTTCCTATTTGGACTTGACAAAGACGACGTATCCAGTGAGATAAAACGACCCAAAGCTTCATCGATTGCCCTCAGAGCCCCCTCATTCCATAAATGATTCGGTAACCCTGGTAGGAGAACCCATAAATGTCTATGATGGAAGTATTATGTCAGTGGATCAAAGGCCACCCTCCATCTTTTTAACATCAGGCTACATCCTCCTAAAACCCAAAAGATGTTTAAAAGAAGAGTAGCATCGTCTGGGCTTTTACAAACAAACCCCATCCAACCCTTAGTAAGTAAATGGAGTTATGGCTTGTAACCAAGAATAAGAACCCAAGTTTTTGTCATCCAATCTGTGAAGGGCTCAGTAGCCAGATAAGCATAAGAAAGTCGCCCCACTAGTCCACATAATGCTAGTCTGCAAGTCTCCTCCAGACCCACATCTACCCCCAACACCATCCTCCTGATTTTTGTATTTGTCTTCCATGCCCTCTTTCAAATTCCCGACTGTGGAGGAAGGGTGAAGACCCTAGTTCTAGAAACTCTGATCTTATCCTTTGCTCGGTCTTCAAAGGACTGTGCTGAGACTTTTCCTAGATGAAAAGGGCTTAGTCTATTAGCAACAAGGGCCTGAAACTATGGAATATTCACCTGAACAGGTAGGTCTGCCTAACAGGAGCCTTGGTTTAAACCCAAGGTGGAAGAACCAACCACTAGAACGCCAGAGTGTTGAATAGAAAGATAAGTAGGTCCTTCAGACAAGACTGGAGACTTGTGATTACTAAACCTCTGCCAGACTGTCTCCATCTCAAGGTTGGTTAAAGAAGTGACATATATGAAGGGATCAACATCATTCTACATCCCAAATGATAACAATGGTGGACCCAGACACTGAAAAGGTCAGAGACACCAAGAGAGTCCAGAGGTTTTAACAACTCTATCAGTCTGGCAAGCACTGGAAACGAGAAGATCTCCAGCAGAGAAACGACAAACAAAAGACAAAGAATCCCCACCAGCAGGAGACCAGACAAAAGCTCTGAAACCGAAATAGGATCCAAGGACAGTCTCGAAACCGAACGAACTGTTGACAAGGAGAAGACAAGAACTGTCTTGAAGTTCACAAGGGAAACTACTTAAACAAAACAACAAATAAACCAAAGGAGTTTCTCACATAGAACGAAAACGACTGGGAGAAATAAGAATAAAAGATGACTAGTTGAATTAGAGAAAGATTGATCTATTTTTAAAGAATATTATTCATTTTAATTTTAAATCAGTGCAAGCCAAAATGAGATTGTTAGTTTTTTTGAATATTAATTGTAAATATTTTAAAAAAATAAGTTAATAATTACATTTTAAATAATATGGAAGGAATTTAAATTTGAATAAAAAAAATAATACTATTTTTTTCAATTCTCCAAATTAAATTCAATTTAAAAAAATAATACATTTAAAAAAAAAATAATACATCTTATCATAATACGTTTTATAATTGATTAATAAATTTTTTATATGGATGTTTATAAAACTAACAAACATGTCAACCAAATTTTCTATTCTAATAAAAAGATAAGGTGAAAAGTGAAGTTGTAATATATTACTCTCACGAAGCTTTGAAAACCCAAACGAAACCAAATTTTCTATTCTAATAAAAAGATAAGGTGAAAAGTGAAGGTGTAATATATTACTCTCACGAAGCTTTGAAGACCCAAACGAAGATAGCTCGGGAGTAATAGCTTAAACAATAATCAAAATCCACATATCAGATATGACAATAGAGACAACTTGTTGGTGTGACTAATATTTGAAGGCCGAGATCCCTTAACAACACAAATGTAATTAGTCGATCCCAACTCATCTTCTCTTTACATTTCGTATGTTCTTTCTATGTGATTATGAAGTTAATTTATTAGTCCCTGTCGGAAGGCTTGGGACTATAGCAATGAGTTCATGGTTGATTTGACATTAGTTTATGGTTGACTTTAAAAATTTTCAGAAACTTTAATGTTTAACTTAGGAAGTTTCAATTCATATATTTTAAAATAAATAAAAATATATTTGTTACAATTTTATTGGCTGATAACTTTGAAGTATTATTGTCAGCTTCACTTCTTTCAATACTTTAATTAATGTTTATTTCACTTCTTCCAACTGCCACTCTTAACTCAATTACTCACTGTCCTTGTTAAGGATTGTCATTGATTTTGTGAACGTGGCTTGTAGATTATCTCCATGACTCGTGAGTTTTGGATTCTCTGCGGATTTGATTCATGGTGAATGGCATCGATGTCTCATCTCAGTCAACATCAATGAAAGGAGCCGTAGACGTCTTCCATTTATTTTGTGTTTTTTGGCAGCAACTGCAAGACCTTCAGGCTTCAGCCATCATTCAAACCATTATGGATTTGACTGATCATCGTACTAAATGACGTTATGTTGTTAATTAAATCATTTACATCTCTTAATAATAAACGCCTCTATTCATTTAACTACAGACGTAGGTACGTGCGGTATTATACTTTGAATGGGTGTTATGTAGATATTAAAGCTAAATTCATCTTAATTCTATGATGATTTAACAACCATACCAATCTCAATGGCTTATTAAACACTTGTGGCAATTTCAAAAACAATCGAGATTATATTTAAAATATTGTGGCAATTTCCTATATTTAAAATATTTGGATTTAAAATGAATTATATATATTTTTTTGTTTTTCTAATAATATTTAATATGATAATATATTTTTAAAAAAATCGAGATTATATTTAAAATATTGTGGTAATTTTCTATATTTAAAATATTTGGATTTAAAGTGAAATTAATATAGCTTGAGTGGGCCTAATGGTTAAGAACATGTGTTTACAAGTTACAAGTTCAATTCCTAGTGAGTGAAAAGGATTTCGATTTTTACTTTGACTTAGCATTGAACAACACAATTTATTGCTTTTAGTTAAGTTCCATCATAATTACTAATATATAAAAAATAATAAAATTAAATTTAAATTATAAGATTTATTAATTATCATTTTAATTATTACTCCAAAATAACTTAAAGAAAAATAAAATAAAATAAATAAATGCAAACTCTCTTATTTGTTTTGATCGAACGCAATTAAGTCCTTTTCAAGGATAGCTTGAAGAAGATTAAGTTCCCTCATACTTAAAGATGAGTGATTATCTCTCATTAAGTTATTATATAAATAACATCAAATCTCATTATTAAAAATCTGTAATAAATTTATCCTAATTTTTTAAATAAAAGTATTATAAAAATAGTTAATATTAAATATTAATCATAACTAAGTATTTATTAATCTTTGTTAGAATGTAAATTTATTTTTCGTTTTAATTTATGTTTTTGTTACAATGTCAATTTTGGGTTTTAATTTTTAAGATTTTATCACTAAATCGACCTTATTATTAGTCCCTACCATGAGACTATAGCAATAAGTTTGCTTTTGATATGACATTAATTTGCCTTTTACCATAAATTTGTGTATGCAATGTAATGTTTAACATAAGAAAACAAATATATATTTTTGGATATAATAAAATATGTGTGTTTCTCATTTCTAATTGGTTGATCGAATTGAAGTGTTATTGCTCCCTTCACGTCTTTCAATATGTAGAATTAATTACATAATCAATGAATTTCACCAATCACCACATCTAAATATAAAAAGTTGTAATATGTATTTATTATTATGAATTATTATATTTATATTATATTTATAATATATTTATTATATTTATGAATATTATAGTTCCATTCAGCTTACGGTTCATTATACAATTTGAATAACAAACAACCCTCAATTATTATCTTTTGACAAAAAATATCCATTACTTGTGCATTTAGTTATATTAAGTTTCATTGTTCAACATGTATTTCCCAATTACCTCGGCAGGGACTGCGTTGCCATGCAACCCTTGTTTTATCATATCACCAATCAATGAGCATTAAAGTTCATATATATAATTTTTTTTGAGTTTAAATGGATGAATTTTAAAACTTGTAATATATTAATATATTTTGTGTTCACAAATGATGAGAAGATGAGTTGTTAAACATACAATATATTAAACACACACACACACACACACACACATATATATATATATATATGTTTAAGGGATTGTTGATCAAAATTATTATATATATTCATTGCATATCTCTCAGTATGAGTTTTGCCATGTATTTTATGGAATCAAAATCAAAGTCTCTATGATCAAGATATGCATACTTTTGTCTATAAGTCCAATGGGGGTATTACAAGAAGAAATATGAAAAATGTTCTAAGTGACATGTTCTCTCCTCCCCTTCCCTTTATGTTTATTCATTCTCTTCTCTCAATTTATATTTAGTCATTTTTCTCATTTGTCTCCTTGCTTTCATATTCCCCTTACCATTTTCCACACTTAACCATTTTTCCTTATTCCTTTCCACGTTCACATTCATTTCCCTTTTCCTTTATTTTCCCCCTTTTTTTTTCCTTTCCATTTTCATTATCCCTTTTTTCCATTTCTTTCCTTTCCCCTTTTTCTTTTCCCAAATTTCGGGTAATTCCTTTTATTTCCCATATATTTCTTTTCATTTTTCATATTTTCCATATTTCACGTGATCCATTATATACTTTCCAGATTTAGTCTTATTTCCTATGGCTTAGGTGATATTCCTTAAGAGTATGTTTTATCTCCGCTACCCTCACAATGCACTTTGACTTCAACCACCTTCATAATACACACAACTCTTTACTATGTAACTTCTCCAACACTTAGCCAAATATATATGAGTTACCGCGGGTTCACAAGTTGGTGATGGGTTGGTGATATTTATTTCATATGTTATATGCAAGTCCGATCGACCGATTATCAAGACTTTGAATATTTTACAACTATTTACCTATCATCCCCACTTCACCTACACTTAGAAATTTTCACACTCATTCCTTACTATGTATTACCGCCGGTCCGCGGTGATTTCCTCACCTACCTCTGCATTCACGTAAACTTGCCAACCCACCATATTATTTTACTAATATTTTTCCTATACTAAGTTCTATGAGGAACATCTCCAAGTGACACATGACACTTTATTAACCAATGAGATACATCCACATGGCAATTAAATGGATGGTGCCACATGACAACTAATTAATGGAGACACGTGACAACATACAAAAAATGACACATGGCGTGATTTTATTGGATGACATATGATAGATTTTTATTGGCAGATTGTTGGCCTATCGAGTGATGACATATGGCAACATTTGGTTGGGTGACTCATCA
The DNA here is from genome assembly GCA_032191745.1 of Picea mariana. Lineage (NCBI taxonomy): Eukaryota > Viridiplantae > Streptophyta > Pinopsida > Pinales > Pinaceae > Picea > Picea mariana. The sequence goes on from JASDQU010371049.1 coordinate 117,581, forward strand.
CTACTGACTGGGCAGATTGGTAATTGACTGGGCATGCAAAATTATTATATTCAACAATTTTCCAAGGGTCGAATCCTCCAAGCTCCATAATCTCCTCTCTTCTTTATTTCTTGTCAAGTGTATGTTACACTTAACATTATATACCACTAAGACTCTTTTATTCTCGTACATGTGGGATAAGAAGATGAAGAAAATTCGAAATTCAACAAAGGAGGTCGAAATTAAATCAAGGGTCCACATTTACCAATCAAACTTGATCGACGATGGCTGAGTCACGATCTTGCAAAGGCTATATCTTGAGCTCCATGTGTTAAAATCGCGCAAACTTTATACCGTGGGAAATATATTTAGATGTAGAAGATGTTGGTACATGTTTCAAATGTTGAAAGTTGATACATTTTTCTCATAAATTAAAATATCAGTCAGCTGCAATTTTAATGGGCATGCGTGACAACTCAACTTCACGAGTTCATATCTTAAGATCCAGGTGATGGATTTGGAAAAAAATTATATCGTTGGAAAGCTGAGACGATGGAGAGCACATCTGAAATGATTTCCATGGCTAAAAATTTTATTGACATTCCTATAGAATTAAAACACAATCATCATCTTTTAAAGGGAAATTAATTAAATTTCAAAAAATAAAAGTTTAATTAAAACTTTTATTAAAAAAAGGAGAGGGACCCACTTTCAATATACTTGTATTAATGATGTAAATTCATTAATGAGGAATTAATAAGGCATTAATTAAAGGAAATGTTTCAAGAAAAAACTTGTATGGAAATTTTTGGAAGGGTAAGAAACAGTTGAGACGGTTCCAGTAACCGTCGATGAAGACATGAGAGACCATCATAGTAAGTTTATGCTGAACACATCTTTCTTTCTTTATCAATTCCTTCATCCAGTTACTCCATTTATTTGAATAGAAAGGTCTAACCAAAATTTGTAACTTCTCTTTTCTTCTTTCTAGGTCTTGATGTTCTTTCACCGCCCACCATCTTCCTCTTACAAGCTTAATTCTTATATATATTTGCTTTATGGTCCGCGGGAGCCCCAATTCCAGTCCCAGCGACAAACACATTTTAAATTTCAAAGAATATATAACAAACTATATATTTTTTAGAAATTTCAAAAGAGTTATTTCGGGATCAGTTTCGATTGTGCTTTGTAACTCTGAGTTTTGAGTATAAAGTATTTGAGATTGATCTATCATTATCTTTATTTGAGCTACCCATGTGTCCACTCTGTTAAAGTTCTCTTATCCATGCAGATCATCTTCTTTTTATTTTTATATGATCAGAAATCTTTAGTTTAAACTATGATGGATGTGAAATTTTTTTGCTTATTTGCTTTAAATGTGTGAAAGTGTGTGGTTCCTTGTCCTTTCTCAGGAACTTTTTTTAAAAAGAAAAGAAAACATTTTCCATTTATCTTTCTTGCAATCTTTATATTTATTTGATTACCACGACAAACTTTTGCAAAGTCCCATATTCTGAAGACATAGTGTCGCAAGAAAATCTTAAATTAAAGAAGAGTACCACCTCTATAAAAACACAAGGGGATTTACATCCTCTTGAGGTTGTCGTTTCAGACCTAAACAAATTCAAGCGTCAACGTGGACTTTGCAGACGAGCTAGGGTTTGGGCTTTGTAGGGTGCCAGATGTGCAATCTTTGTAGATTGACCCTTGCAAATGGAGGATCCACCACAACTAGTGGATTACCCCAACATTCATCTGAAAAGGATGAGATGGGTGCTAAGTGTGTGATCCTTGTAGATCAACGCCTGCAAATGGAGGATGCATCACAACTAGTGGATTACTTCGACAAGCATCTGACAAGGACGAGATTTTCTCCTACTTGATCACTAACCCCAACCTCAATCCATACCTTAGTTGTGCTAGCTCGTGTGAGGTTATCGTGGATCCTAAGGTCAGGGGTCATGCCTCTTGTCCAGATTCGATAAAGTCCCCCTGCCTTATTGTCCTTTCTCCAGATGCATGTCAAATATCAAATTATTTCCTATAGAATTTTTGAAAGGAGGGATTGCATGAGGCTCAGAGTATTGTTTTGTCTCCTTTGCTCATGTAGAATGTAGAATCTATCATCTCGATGAACCCTATATCACCTTCTTGTGCTCCTAGTGATGAAGGTGGCATTGAGGGCTCTAGTTTCATAAGTAGTACATTGGATGTTGAATATCCACAAGCAAACATGTAAGGTTTTATTAAGGGGAAAGTGGGGTGGAAATGTAGAAGGATAGTTTGATCGCGTGGCAACAATATTGATCAAGTTGTGGATAAAGATCTGCAGGTCTCCCAAATTACATATTTAGACCGGAAAGCTATTATTGGAAATTTTGGTGGGAAAAGAATTTTGGCTAGGGTTCTTTCACAGTGGATGGAGAAACAATAGGTTTTGCTTCTAGGCTATGTCCCCATTTTTCATCTTTTGTCAATGGGCAAGATATGTTTTGTATTCCATGCGAATGAAGATACCCTAAAAATCCTCTCTACACATTAGTTTTTGGATCGACAAGTCCTCTTTGCAAACCTTGGCATCCTTTGTTTGATGCCAGTGTCTCAAGGGTTTGAAAATCCTTCCCATTTGGATAAAGTTACTGAACCTGCCATTGGAGTATTGGTTTGGTGAAGGGCTCAAGGCCATTGGTGATTCATTGGGAACCTTCATCGTTGTAGATGTTAGCTTCAGGTCTTCTTCCAGTCGCTCCGTGGTGTAGATATTAATGGAGTTGGAATCGAGCAAAGGTTTATTCGAGTCTATGAAGTTAATTGTTGCTTCACGTACTTATTCTCGGGTTCTTAATTACCTCAATGTTTCGTTTCAATATGTAAGGTGTCATTGTGTGGGTCATGTCATGGATGATTGTGACAAAAGAACTATTATGAATTTTCAGGGGAATCTTCCAAAGTGCATGCCCTGTCCTCTTCGTGCAGTGATAAAAAAGTCAAAGTGGATCCTTCTTTTGCTACTCGACAAGGTAAAATTCCAATATATGGTCAGTCGCTTCTTCCACAAATGGTAGTTGGTATTGTTGTGGTAAACATATCAGTTCCTTTGGATGGGTTTGGGTCTAGGTCAAGGCTACATAATCTTTCAAAGGAGATATTGGACAAAGAATTAGATCTATCTATGTTCGAATGGAGCAAGATCGAGGTAATGTGGATTGACTGTAAAGTTAATCGGTTGGCTTCAGGTAAGATTTCATCTTCCTCCCCATGTATTTTTTACTCGTCCTCTTAGTTGGGAATGAAATCTTTGGAATAGGTGGTGGGTCATGCAGTTTCTCCTTCCTTTGGGGGGTGTTCGATCCAAAATTATGTGGAAATTGGGAGCCCAAAGGATCTTGTTGTTAATTTAGAAAATGACTTTGACCGCACGTCTACTTAGTCTTTGGATTTTCAAAGGGAGGGCTCTTCTAGTTCTTTGTCGGCCACCTCAGGGCATGACCCCTATCTTCTTCGCCCTCGTTCTTCGAATAAATGTCTTTCTTCTTCTGGGGGTTTGGGTTTTGTCACAGCCAAAGAACCCTGACCTTGTAAAGCGGGTTGAAAGTCGTCATTGAAACACGCCCAGAAAAATCTTTCCGTGAGGTGACTCAAGGCCAACAATGGCTTATCTCGGGGTACTTAGAGCAGGTGCAACCCCTTTTTTTGTCTCCTCCATGGAAATCGTGTCAGTGAATATGAGCGGTCTTGGGGGGGACCCAAAAAACTTTCCCTTTGGAGGTTCATAGGGAAAGATCATGCTAATATTTTATTTATTTAGGAGACCATGGGGAGGTCTGACCTTATTATTCATGAACTTAACAAATTCCTTCTAGGTTTGGTTTTTATTGGCCAGGACTCGGATGGAATGTCAGGTGTATCATCACGGGCCTTTCACCTTCTGTAAATATTATCAATTGTTTCTCTGCCAAAATAGGTTTATGTTTGGAAATCATCTGTAAGGATTTGGATTAGCACTTTATGTCATGTAATGTATATGCTCCCTATTTAGATAGGGAAAATTCTGGAACTATCTCCTAGACCTTCAAGCTCTATGGTCGGAGGATATTATTTTAGAAGGGGATTTGAATTTCTCTATTGGGAGGGAGGAGATTTGGGGGGGAATCTGCTCATGAAAATCTCTTGTCACAGTACTTTCTTAACAAAATGGAACTCTCGGGATTGGTGGACATGGAACCAATTATTATTAGTTCAACTTGGAGTAATAATAGTACTGGTTGTGGGTGTGTGCACAAGCAATTGGACATGTTCTTGGTTCATTAAACTCTTCTTTATAACATTGGTATTTATGGAACTTGGGTCAAAAAATTTAGTGTTCGGATTATCCCCGTCTTCCTGGATGTGGATGAGGTGAGGAGGGCACACCTGCGGGCCCCGTTCAAATATAATCCTTTATGTTATGAGAATGAATACTTTCAGATTTTGGTCAAATACAAATGGGTTCAGTTTAATCTTGATGCTAGTGTTTCGACTTCTCAACAATTTGTAAATCCTCCTAGGAGCCTCAAGGATATTGTGATCCGCTAGACAGTCATTCAGAGGAAGGAGCAGGAGAAGACCCTCCTTGGCATTGAAAATGAACTTGAGCATATTTATAGTGTTTCTCACTTGAGCTAGGGAGTCACGATAGGCAACGAAAGTTCAAAAACTAGAAGCGTCTAGGCATAATATATTGATGGATCAAGAGAAATAGTGGAGGTTTAAGATCCATGCTCTCTTGATAGCAGCAGGAGACATGAATACAAAGCTCTTCCGACACTATGAAAACTATTGAAAGAGATATAACTCTATTTGGGAACTATGTGATGTAGAGGGTTCAAAATTTTGAGGGTTCTCTGAATTGGCTTCTTTGGGTGTCAAACATTTCCATTCACTTTTTTAGGAATCTGCTCATTTCTATATAAATGTGTCCCTAAGACTTCTCTTGTATTTTCCTAAGTTGGTTGGTGATGAGAAGAATCAAGCTTTGTATAGTGATATATCAAAGGAGGAGCTCCTGGTTGCTAGTGCTTCTTTCCAAAAGGATAAGAGCCCTAGGCCAGATGGATGGACGACAAAGTTCTTTGAGTGCTTCTTTGATATCATGGGAGATGACTTGTTGTGGGTTGTGGAAGAGATCAGAACATCTAGTAAAGTTCTAGGTAGCATAAGCTCTACTTTTATTGCTTTTATTACAAAATTGAACTGCCTATCAACTTTTGTTGACTTTCGTCCTATTGCGTTGAGTAATTGCCTATATAAGATTGTGGAAAAACTCATTGCTTTTCACTTCAAGCGTATTCTGTCAAATTTTATTTTGCCTAAACAATTTGGTTTTCTGTAAGGGCGCCTGATCCATAAGGCCATAGGATTGGATTAGGAGGGCATCCATACCTTCAAGACGCATATGAAACTTGTCTCGATTATCAAAATTGATCTATCTAAGGCATGTGATCAGATTTCTTGGCTATAACTCTTGTTGTTTCTTTTATAAATCAATTTTGACTTATTTGTTGTAAACTAGGTTATGTCTTGTGTATCTTCTATCTACTTTGTAGTTCTCATCAATGGTGAAGGTTTGGCATTCTTAAAATTTCGCCGTGGGCTTCATTAGGGCTCCCCATTATCTTCATATTTATTCCTACTTGTTGTGGATGGACTCAATCACACTATTGTTGACGTGACTAGATTGCACCGATTCTAGGGCATTTGTATGGGGCATACTGGAAAATTGACTCACCTCCTATTCGTGGATGACATTTTATTATTCTACCATTGTGTGGAAGTTGAGGGCAGGGTTCTTAAAGAGCTCTTGGATCTTTTTGTAGAGTTATGGGCATATAAATCAATGCAGGTAAATCAACCATATATTTCCCTGAATGTGGAGAGGCCTCTTGGAATGTCGTGGAAAATATTTTCTCTTTCCCAGTTTTTAAAATTAAAGATGGCTTCAAATATATCAGTATAGACTCAAACCAAACAATTATGGGGTGGAAGGCAAGAGTTGGTTGGTGTCAAGAATTGAGAAGAAAATTTCCCTGTGGTGTAATAGATGGATCTCCAAGGGAGGTCACCTTACACATAAAATCTATCAATGAGGCCATCCCGATTTATTGGCATCTCTTAGAAAGTATTTCGAAGGGAATCCTTTTTCGCATAAAAAAGTTATCTTTTTATTATCTTTGGAAAGGTAAATATGAGTACCTTGGATCTCATTTAGTCAGTTGGAAGATGTTATGTCGGCCGAAATCTGTTGGTGGTTGGGGTGTAAAGGATTTGGTATGGTTTGGAAAAGCATTGGTGGCAAAGTCACTTTGGGTTTCCTCACCCAAGACAGTCTATGGAGATGCATCCCCTATGATAATTATATATATCTAGAATCTGTTTTAGATTGGATTAGATGACCTCGCAAGGATTCTCCTTCTGCCTAAATTCAATGGAGATCCATGTCAACTACAATTTCAATAATTGGAAAATATTTGGCATGGAAGATGGGGTGGAGACATTTGGTACAAGTAGGTCATGATGTGATCATGGGATGCAACAAGGACATATTTCTCCTGGAAGATTTAATCCTTCATTTACAAAAGAATAATCTTTGTACACTAAATTGTCTCTATGACAGAGGCACCACTACTTTTTAGTGTCGGGGTTGGAAATTGGCGGATAAATTGAACGTGGAGGCGCGATGGCATGGTCATTGGAAATTATTTGTTCAAGAACTGTCAAGAGCTCATGTCAAACTTAGAGATCAAGAAGATGAGTTGGTTTGGGAATTCAATCTATTGAAGGGAAGATAGTCGGCCAAGTAAGGTTATCGGGCTCTGATTGTTGATGAAGAGTTTTCTAGTAGGTGGTGGTATAAAAAATTGTGGAAGATCAAGGGACCTCCCAAGTATATATATTTTTGGTTTGTTATATTAGTAGAGTGTGTTGCTTGGGATCATATGTAGTGCCAAGGTAAGAAAAATTATGGGTTATGTGTACTATGTAAATGTGTTGAGGAGACCAATATCCACTTATTTCGATTTTGTCCTTACACTTATCAGGTATGGTCTGAAATTAGTGTGCAACTGGTTCTGGCACCGGTTTGTGATAAGGAGTCGGTAATAGACTATTTTAATGAGTTTTTTCCTAATCCTGTATTGAAATTTTTTCGTGCTCTACCTATTATTATGTCCCAAGGTGTATGGTTGGCTAGGAATCCGAGACTGTTTGAAAACCAAGTTTGGCCTCCATTCAAAGTTGCTCAAGAATCCATTGCATTGATTGATCATTTTAATATGAAGCCCAAGGTGTAGAGGGCTTGACACTTAGTTCCTGTGGTAATAGAAAAAAATAGACTTTAGGGCTCAGGCTCGTGATCTCATTTTTATTTTTTTATATTTTGGATAACAATTATGTTACAGGCCACAAGCACATGGGCACTGGTACTAACAACCATGTTGAATTCCAGGCCCTTCTGGAACTTTTGCAATGTGCAAAGAATTATAATGATTTTTCTCTTCAAATTTTTGGGGACTCTAAATCAGTCATAGATTGGATGAATTATGAAAGGACTCTTGATAACCTAGAGTTGCAAAACCTTGGGATGATTTTGAGGACCATTTCAACTACTTTTCTAGATATAAATTTCTAGAGTATTTTTCGACACTCAATTATGATGTTGATCATTTATCCAAAGACATCATTAATTTGACATAAAACAAGCTTTCTCTGGAGGAGTTTATTGATGGGAGGTTGAGTTCTCATATAGAACATAGCTTATTCACACTATGATTTGTTGCTTGTCATGTTCTTTTATGGATATGGTGATATGGTCTTTATGGTCAATTTTGCATAATTTTGGACTTTTGTGATCTCTCAAAACGATAATGCTCCTTTTATAGATAGTGTTACAAGGATAGTCATTGCAGTTTTTGCTTGAAGATGCGCAACAATGCCTAAGGATTGTAACTTTTATACCTTGGAAGAAAAGTTACATTTTTTTTCATGGAATATATATATATATATATATATATATATATATATATATATATATATATCCAATGGAAGAAATTATGGGAAACCCTCTGAGTACTTCCCCACATTTAGTGGATGGTAAATGGGGTAAACCGTTGGCCCTAATTACTAGGCCTAACCCAATGGAGACATATAGTAAGGCCCAATG
>JASDQU010371050.1:0-14737 GCA_032191745.1 Picea mariana
TGTTAAGCAATGAAAACGTTTTGTGTTGTGTGAATTAATTCTTCCAATTTTATCTTTTATGACACAACATAGATTAATAATAGCAAACAAACCAAAAAAAATAGATGTAGTAATAATGGATTTTTTTCAATTTAGTTTCTAGTAGTGTAGCATATAAATTGTTTAGGAAATGATTCAAGAATGACAAAATCATAGGAGAAAAATTAACAATCTATTATTTTTTTGAGTTAATGAGTTATGTTACAAGAAAAAATAAAACAATAATATTTTTTTAAAAGAATGATATGTTTGTAATATAAGAAACATGTCTATGTATGTTTATAATTTTTGAGTATGTGTAACATATTGCAGTGGCTAGTTAAACAAAGACATTGAAAAAAAAATGTTGAATTTGTTATGGTTTATTCATTTCATGTCATCAACTTGGGTACTCCTACTATAGATCTAAGGTAGACAAATAGGATGAGAGGTGATGTGTAATAGGTGATAAGTGGATGGGACAAGTGTTATTAAATGAAAGCATGTTTGTAAGACTCTCACCTAGAGTGGCATCAAGCACCTCCGTTGCACCAATGTGGAGGGACAGCTCGATTGAACATGACGCCTTGGCTCAAAGGCAAGGCACACATTTTGGGGCTTCCTTGGAAAGGTATACTTCGGATGGACATATTGGCCCATTGGAAAGATAGTGTAGATAGGTGTAAAGACTTGGGTGCCCCTACGGACAAATAGGGCACTTCACAGAAAAGCTACAGAGACTTGGGTGCTCCTGTGAACAAATAGGGCATTGTTGATGAGTCAAGTTGGATGCATGAAAGAGTGGGGTGGACTTGGCTAGAGACTTGATGAGTTGGAGTGTTGAGACTTATACGGATCGATTGAGTCGGAAATATGCACATGGGGATTGTGATGGGCAGTCGAGGTTTATTCAAGCACAAGTTGTTGTGAATTGCGATCCCAGAATGCACTTGTCGAGCGTACTCCCTTGGTCACACATTCCTTGGGCCTCAGTTCATTGGGTGCCTTCGGTGCACTTGGACATGAACGGGAGTTTTGGATCGACAAACAACCTTGACGTGCTTGAGATGACTTGGCGAATGGGGCGACCTTGGAAGACAATTGACTTATTAGCTTAAGACAAATTGGATGTGGGCTCAACAATATAGAGGGGTTCAATAGAATGATTTTACTTAAGGTGACTTGGGACAACTTCATGAGACATGACTTTCCAAGTGATGGAAAAGGCACGATCAAAATTTCCAAGTGTTCAAATTTTCCAACATAATTTGTTGATGGCCGATGATTAGATCGGCAAGTTTGGAAAAGAGTTTGGTTTGACCAAAGGAATTCATCAATTGTTGATGGTCAATTATCGAGGATCAGTAGAATTTGGCGAAATTTTCCATGTGTCCCAAGGAAATCCTCAATCATCAATGATCTTTGATCAAGGGTTGACAAAATTAATGAGGTGTTCAAATTCTTCCAAGAGGAGTTGTCGATTGTCGATAAGAAAATAGGAGGGTGGCATTTCATGCCATGTCAACTTCCATGTGTCATTCCATATAAGCCAAAGTGCCATGTCAATTTCCACGTGTCATGCCATAACTTGGGTACTCCGACTATAGATCTGAGGTATACAAATAGGATGAGAGGTGATGTGTAATACGTGATAAGTTGATGGGACAAGTGTTATTAAATGAAAGCATGTTTGTAAGACTCTCACCTAGAGTGGCATCGGGCACCTTCATAGCACCAATGTGGAGGGACAGCTCGATTGAACATGACACCTTGGCTCGAAGGCAAGGCACACATTTTGGGTCTTCCTTGGAAAGGTAGACTTCGGATGGACATATTGGCCCATTGGAAAGATAGTGTGGATAGGTTGTAGAGACTTGGGTGCCCCTACGGACAAATAGGGTGCTTTGCAGAAAAGCTACAGAGACTTGGGTGCTCCTGTGAACAAATAGGGCACTATTGATGAGTCATGTTGGATGCACAAAAGAGTGGGGCAGACTTGGCTAGAGACTTGAAGAGTTGGAATGTCGAGACTTATACAAATTGATTGAGTGGGAAATATGCACATGGGGATTGGGATGGGTAGTCGAGGTTCCTTCAAGCACAAGTTGTCGTGAATTGTGATCGCAGAATGCACTTGTTGAGCGTACTCCCTTGGTCACACATTCCTTGGGCCTAAGTTCATTGGGTGCCTTCAGCGCATTTGGACATGAATAGGAGTTGTGGATCGACAAACAACCTTGACGTGCTCGAGATGACTTGGTGGATGGGGTGGCCTAGGAAGACAATTGACATATTAGCTTGAGACGAATTGGATGCGGACTCGATGATTAGAGGGTTTTGATGGAATGATTTGACTTAAGGTGACTTGGGACCACTTCATGAGACATGACTTTCCAACTGATGGAAAAGGCATGATCAAAATTTCTAAGTGTTCAAGTTTTCCAACATAATTTGTTGATGGTCGATGATTGGATCGACAAGTCTAGAAAAGAGTTTGGTTTGACCAAAGGAATTCATCAATTGTTGATGGTCGATGATCGGGGATCGGTAGAACTTGGTGAAAGTTTCCATGTGTCCCAAGGAAATCGTCGATCGTCGATGATCTTTGATCGAGGGTTGACAAAATTAATGAGGTGTTCAAATTCTTCAGGAGGAGTTTTCGATTGTCGATAAGAAAAGTGGAGGGTGGTGTTTCATGCCATGTCAACATCCATGTGTCATTCCATATCAACCAGAGTGGCATGTCAATTTCCACATGTCATGCCACATCAGCATGGTTGTCATTCCAACCAAGAGATGGTCGATCATTGATGGTAGAGGTTCAGAGAATTTTGTAAACAAGTGGTTGCCAAGGAAATTCTCCGATGGTCGATGGTAGATGATTGGGGCTCGACGAGATTTGTGGGAAATCTTGGTTTTTCAATATTAATGGTTGATCGTCGATGATCGGGATTCAGGGAGATTCATGAACATGTTTGGTTTTCCAAAAGGAATTGTCGTTCATCGATGTAGTGTTGGAAATCAACAATGTAGATTGCTTCGAGTTAGACATCGACGACGAAGATTCATCTACAAGCCTGGGGAATTTTTAGTAGACCATCGATTGAGTTTTCACCTGATTTAGGATTGACGACTCATATTTAAAGGCTATTATAATAGTAAAACAATCAATTTCCTATGAAATTTTCATATTTTTGAATGTCTGAAACTTGTGGGGTGATTTTAAGGCCATAAATTATGTTTTTAAGAAATAAAAAAGATGGTGGGAATAAAGTGTACAATACTCTTTGTCTCTATATCTTAAATAGAAGAACTCGGAGAGAATTATCCAACGAGTTACTCCACGCGAAAAACAAAGCTCATATAAGAAAGTTATAGTTGAAACAATTAAGGTAAAATTCAGGCACCAATTTATTTCCAAAGGGCATAACTCCTTGATCAGAAGTATGTTTGAGGAACAGGAGCAGTATGTGGAAATATTATGAACCATACAATACATCCATGGAGATGGATTTGGAAATATGGGTATATAAAAATGTGTTGGGAGAGAAAGAAGGGACATGTAGCATATAGGGATAAAATGGGAAAACAATCTAAACTTCTTCAGGCCATAACATTCAGCTCAGAGCTCTGATTTGAGCAAACAAATAGTCACTAGAAATGTATTAAGGAAGATAAGACATTTTTCTACCCATAATTTTGAATTCGGCACTAAAATTTTATAAGAAAGTAATAAAGTAAATTCTGCAGCAATAAGTGAGTGGAGATTGCAGCTTGTGAATGTTGAAACTTTTTTCTCAGAACTCAAAATGAGGTAGGAGTACAGCCATTAGAGAGATATTTCAAAGAGGAATGTTATAAATTGAGATGAATAATAACATGTATTCTAATTAATGAAATGTTTTATAGTATGCATATGCTAACAATAATTATTACATGCACATTTCTTACAAAATTAGAGGTACAGAAAAATAGCTTCGGTTCTTATATGAGGACTGTATTTATGGAAGATGTCCAGGGATCTTATATCCATGAGGAGGAGGTTGTGGGTATACATGTTAGCATGGGAAATGTTGAGCCACAGTCTAATGGAAGGAAAGGTAGGTAGGAGACTGTAACTATGAGAAGCCTACATAGATAAGTGCAAAGCTATAGGGCAGATAATGAAAGGATTATAAAGTTTCATGAAAAGATACTTCAAAGTATAAATATGTTGCATAGAAAAGTTAAAAAAGACTCTGACACCAAGAAAACAATTGTTGATTAAGGTTGGTTGTGATTGATGTCAACCCTTGAAGAAAGTTTGGTAGTGAATTCCAGTAGCACAAAGGTTTGGGTAATGGACCCAAGGTTGTTTCATGTATAATGGTATGATTTTTGATATATTTGTAGTTTATACTATTCTATATGGACAATACATGTCGTTCCATTTCTGGTGGTATGTGGAACGTCGCATAACTCCTCACATTTTGAGAGTTATGGCCTTACGAAGTTGGAGGACCCTCATACGTAGGCTTGAAGCCCAAAAAGGTTAAAGAAGTTAAAGAGCTTGCAAAGAAGAAATTATTATTTAAATGGTAAAGAAAAGTGACAAAGTCAAGGAGGATTATTTAAATAATAAAGTGAAGTGACAAAATCAAAGAAGATTATAAAGTGAGGTGACAAAGTCAAGGAGGAATATCTAAATGATAAAGAAATGGAGAACTTTCTAATTATGGAAAGTGGTTAACCCTAAAAATGAGGAAAATAGGTTAAGTGACCTAGAAATGGGTTAAGTGACCTAGAAATAGGTTAAGTTACCTATAAATAAGTTGAGTGACTTAGAAATGGGTTAAGTGACCTAGAAACAGGTTAAGTGACCTAGAAGTGGGTTAAGTGACCTAGAAGATGCTTTTAAGGAAGCTGCTTGGAGAGTATAAATAAGAGGCAAGGCTCTCTCATTTTAAATCACACTTGAGCATATTGAATATATATAGGTGACTGAGGTAACAAAAGGATATCTAAGATGAATTTCAGAGGGAAGGTGAAGAAAATAAGGCCAAAATTCAAGGGAGGATAAATTATTTTGATGATGCTTTATAACGTATGTTATTTACAGGTCAGCTCACCATTTTCGCAATAGATTTTTTTCTAGAATGATTCAGACCATGGAATTGATAGGACATTGAGGAAACATATTAAAGTATTTGTGGTTAAAAATTCAGCTTGTGGGTCGTTGTATTTTTAGAGTTACACTCCGTGGAAAATAACTTCTTCATAACATATAAAAATTCTATAAGACCAAACGTGCTGGTTAGATTATAGTCTGTAGTATTCTCTATAACATTTTCAGATATATTCAACAAATATTCCATGTGGGGAATGCTCTACAAGGTCGCTCTCTAGAATAAGCCAAAATTCAGCAAGGTATGTCATTTTTTCTATAACTCCTTTTATGAGAGGTTTCAAGTAGTGACACCTAGAGGAATTGCATAAAACAAAATGAATAAAATTTTGTACGGTTTTCAAATATTTATTCATTACAAGTACATAGTTATGATTATTTCAAGTTAGAATTGTTGACTAATCCCAAACTAGTGATGTGAGACTAAGGAAAAGGTTGATGAAAATGCTAGTCTCTTGTTGTGAAAGTTAAGGAAGGTTTGTAGGTATGTGATCATATACACCAGGTCTATTACAGAGTTACAAATCGTATTTTGATGATGAAATTGATGAGGGATTTTGGTTAAAGTACATGTTGGGTGCATGGTTGAGACAAGTAGTTGATGAGTTGGAACATACATGAGGTGTATAGTTGATGGTGTTGGTACATTTTGATGGGTCATAGTTGATAATTAGTTGACACATGATTGGTACATACTTGGTACATGGTTGGATGCACTTGTTTATGCTACAGGTTGATAACAGGTTGTTTTGGTCCAGGTTGGTGCATGGTTGATGCACTTGTTTATGGTACAGGTTGATTACAGGTTGAGGTACAGGTTGATGCATGGTTGATGGATGGTTCGGTTTTATTGGTACAAGTTTACAGTGGTACATCTCACAGTGATAGTGTGATAGTGGTTCCATCATTCTACTTCTACTTTAGGGCAGTTGGACGGGGCAAGGACAGGTGGTTATAGCCACCTTTCGGTTGTAGCCAGAGAACATAGGGGGTTGTATCCTCCTTTTTCTTGTAGCCATAGAATAGGGGAGTTGGAGCTTCCTTCAAGCTATAGCCTAAGAAAAAAGGGGGTTGGAGCCTCCTTCCATTTGCAACTAGAAAACAAAGGAAGTTGGTTCTTCCAATGAATGTAATTCTTCAAGACATATAAGAAAAAGCATTTTGTGGTTTTCTCCCACTTTGGTTTTCCACGTAAAACACTGGTGTATTGTGTATGTGTATGATTGTTCATTGTTCATTTCTTATTTACTCTGCAGTTATTGGATGATAATTCTAGATTGATATAACACTTATGTTATCACATATTCTTGCAAGGGGATGTTTTTCCTTTGAAGTTGACCATTGGGTGACCAGATGTGAAATAAGGGGTTTAAAAAACCCACAAATGTGTTTTACCCAAGGTTGAGCCATGCACTCTTCTGGTAAGAAAAAATCCAATCAAGTTTAGGCTCAGTCTTAGCCATTTGATCTAACAGGACGCATGGCACCAGATCTAAACCGCAGAGGAAGTCATTTCAGGAAGTTGGAAGTGAGAAATGTCAATGGCCCGAGGTCTCGAAATGTGATGTCTCGAGTCCTGAAATGTCGATAAGATCTGAGCCATTAATATAGAAAAATCATGGACCATCGATCTGGGCAAGTTGGAGAATCAGAATTCGGAAGAAGGGAGGTGAGTAGTCTTTCAAATTCCCGAAATGCAAATTCTTGATACGATGAAAATTAGATATGGACTATGGATCTTATAGGGACAAGTGGCAGACGATCTGATGGTTCACAGAAATGACTTTTGGGAGTTTTGGAAGGAGTCAAAAGCGAGTAAATTTGGGTCATCCAAGCCAGAGGGGCACATGGCACTCGATATGAGAATCACAATTTCACTTATTGGAGGTTTGAGAATAAAGTGCAACACAAGTTCACGAAGCGTGAAATTGCGATGCGCCTATGGACTAGGCTCACGGTCACTGCCCAGGGTCATATGGAAGCAAGGCTAGATGAAAGGTAGGCTCCTAATCGAGCGGTGGGTGGTTGGATTTTTTGAAGAGGTGATATTGGCCGTCAGTTTCAGGCAGATCCAACTATTGATACATATGGGTTGTTTTGCGATTTCACATACCGAGTTATTTGAAGTCAAGGGTAGTGAAAACTCTCAAATTAAAAAATCCTTAAATTTTATAGGGGATAGGCATGAGGTCATAGCCCACAATCACGTGGGACAAAGGAAAGAGATTCCCAAAGATCAAAACACCTCAGTCGGTTACAAAGAAAGATATGCACGACCTCTGGACACCATAATTGACTCCAGAAAGTCGTGAGCCTGCCTGAAGCATTCATGGGTGTCAGGGCTCCATCTTGATCCTAATGCAGTCAGTTAATGAAAGCAAGAGGAAGGTGGTTGAAACCTCGCCTCACCCCATAAATGGAAAGCATGGAGGATCCAACCATGGAAAATAGAGTTGTCATCCTGTGGTACCCCGTGTAAGTGATTTTCCTGCAAGCCCATAATGATCTGAGTTTTCTTTTGACAAAGGAAAACCTGCATAGTCTGACTGAGAAGACAGTGCACCATGGAAGCCCAAGCATGCCTCTATTGTTGTTTACGAAAATTTTGAGTATATGTATGGAGTTTTTTTATTTTGTAAAGGGTTGGTATTTGGCTGAGCAGAGCTCCGAATCTGTAATTTTGTTCTACCAAAGTTGTTCTCTGGTTATGTAATCGATTTGAGACTTTCATGTTAATAGAAATCAGCTTTCCCCTTTCCATTTTGTCTGTAAAAGTTGTTTAAAACACTCATGCATGGGCGATCCAGTAGAGGATATTTATACTATTGTAATGGAAGTTTGATTACAACAGTATCATGGTCAGTTTTATCCATTTCCTTGTGTATCCGTTTCCTTATAACATTGAATGGATCGGGCATGGACCATCCAGTCTGGTTGTTGTTTTTGTAGGATAATGATCTGATCATTTTGCAGCTATAATTGTGTCTCTCATAGACATATTTTGGTGTTTGAATTTGAGCACAAGAATGCTCTTGAGCTCGAGTTTTATTCTTGGAGCTGCGGGAAGGCCTGATGCCCAGAGCAGTTTCCTTCACCCTTTCTCCTAATTCTTCCCTCTTCTCTCACTCTAACTTAATTTACTGACTGAAGTTAATGTGACCCTCACTTCCCTGTGAATTTCCTGTCCAGTTCTGTGTTGAACATATTTCATGTTGTTGAGTTTTGGCCATCGACCATCCACATTTAAACCAACATCCACCCCAAACACTGATGGTTATTGAGCTTACCTCTACCACAATCCAAGGATGACTTCCGGTGCTAACATTTATGGTGTTGTTTTCGGGCAAGAAATTGAATATTTTCCCTGGGTAGAATGACAACGAACTTCTGAGTCTGAAGGTGCATCAGACATCATAACCTTTGAAGATTGCAACTGTGCACCTGGAGAATCCATTGTCTCGGCTCCGCTGTTTCAATGTGACTGCTTCTGGATACACCTGGTATCCCCTGGGAGAACACAATGATCAGATCTGGTCTTTGATGGTGAACAAAGACTAGACACACTCATTATGCATATCATTCACCTGGCGACTCAATGGTTAAATTATCATTGGTGACTCCACTAGTTCGACATGGAAAAAATCTTGGCTCGGAGGTTTTATTCTTTTAATTTTCTATTGTTCCTGGTTTTCCTAATGTTGTCCCTACTATGGATGAATGGGTTGAATTTTTGCCCATATTTATAGAGTGTAAAGAGGACAACCCTACTCATCATCTCCATGAGTTTCAAGAACTCATGCACCAGTGAGAGATGCATCATGAGGATGTATTAATGAATATGTTCATGTTCTCATTAGCAATATATGCTCGCGAGTGGTATCACTTCTTACCTCCTACTAGCATTTCCTCCCTGAAGCAGTTTCATGCAGCTTTTAACAGGCATTGTCAAAGGTATTATTCCTCTGAATTTATTTGTCATAATTGTTGTGAGGAACATGAGGAAAGTGATCAAGATATGACTATTTCGGATGAAAAATATGAGGAATCTAAAGGTCGTGAGGATGAGGACCATAAGGAGGATGAAGATGCTTTGGACAAAGTAATGGAACTGGTAAAATCTCTCTCTGCCAAACTAGAAAGGTTGGAATCTGAAGAAAGTGTAGAGGATTTTCTAATCCTTGAGGTGGATGTTCTTGGAAACTCTACTGAGGATGACAATGAAGATTTCATAGTTGTAGAGGCATTACTTTCTGCCACTGGTGAGCCTGATGTCTCATATTTAAAGGAAGAATCCATTGTGGAAGAGGATTGTTCTCTTTTTCTTCACGAAATTTCCCTTGATGTGTTTACATTTGGGATTGAAAAGAAGGATCGAGAGATCATTCCATTTTTGCAAGATGGAGGAGTTTTGTGCTCACCCAGCTTTGATGATTATTATGATGAAGAGAAGCAGAGCCCCACATCACATTTTCCTGACCAAAGGAGCAACTATCCTGTATATGACAACTACGAATCATATTCTGAGTTCGATATGTAGGATTTCCAAGAACATACAATAGAGCCATATCCTCTTTTCATTAACAAAAATCATCATGAGGGAATCAACCATCCTTGGCCTGTAGGAATCACTGAGCAGCAAATTGAAGATCATAGCTTTCCCACGGATCTTATTTATGATGATTATGAATCAAACCCTTGGGAGAGCAAAGAAGAAGAACCAGAAGAACCAAAGGAGTAGCAGAATGGACAATTTATCTCCTTTCCAAAGTCTATAAGTGAGCAACCATCGACCAAGATAGGTCATCCTACATCAGGCTCTCACCCACCTATGCCTCCCAGAGACATTCGGCCCTACATGAGAAGATGTGGAGCAGAGCAGGATTTATGCCACCAATTTTCTAGATTTTTCCAGTTAACCTACGAGCCTGTGAGGTAATACATGGAGTTGTATTTCTTTCATGTTTTGAAATATTGACCTCAATATTAGGAGGAAAGCTAAAGAATGTAATTGTTATGTTGTCATGGTTGCATTGTCTTTTATACGTCACTAACAGAATAAAAGGGCTTCCAGTTAGGAAGTTACTTGAGTGGCCTGATGTCTCATATTTAAAGGAAGAATCCATTGTGGAAGAGGATTGTTATCTTTTTCTTCACGAGATTTCCCATGATGTGTTTACATTTGGGATTGAAAAGAAGGATCGAGAGATCATTCCATTTTTGCAAGATGGAGGAGTTTTTTGCTCACCCAGATTTGATGATTATTCTGATGAAGAGAAGAAAATCCCCACATCACATTTTGCTGACCAAAGGAGCAACCATCCTGTATATGACAACTACGAATCATATTCTGAGTTCGATATGTAGGATTTCCAAGAACATACAATAGAGCCATGTCCTCTTTTCATTAACAAAAATCATCATGAGGGAATCAACCATCCTTGGCCTGTAGGAATCACTGAGCAGCAAATTGAAGATCATAGCTTTCCCACGGATCTTATTTATGATGATTACGGATCAAACCCTTGGGAGAGCAAAGAAGAAGAACCAGAAGAACCAAAGGAGTAGCAGAATGGGCAATTTATCTCCTTTCCAAAGTCTGTAAGTGAGCAACCATCGACCAAGAGAGGTCATCCTACATCAGGCTCTCACCCACCTATGCCTCCCAGAGACATTAGACCCTACATGAGAAGATGTGGAGCAGAGCAGGATTTCTGCCACCAATTTTCTAGATTTTTCCAGTTAACCTACGAGCCTGTGAGGTAATACATGGAGTTGTATTTCTTTCATGTTTTGAAATATTGACCTCAATATTAGGAGGAAAGCTAAAGAATGTAATTGTTATGTTGTCACGGTTGCATTGTCTTTTATCAGTCACTGACAGAATAAAAGGGCTTCCAGTTAGGAAGTTACTTGAGTGGCCTAATGTCTCATATTTAAAGGAAGAATCCATTGTGGAAGAGGATTGTTCTATTTTTCTTCACGAGATTTCCCATGATGTGTTTACATTTGGGATTGAAAAGAAGGATCGAGAGATCATTCCATTTTTTCAAGATGGAGGAGTTTTGTGCTCACCCAGCTTTGATGATTATTCTGATGAAGAGAAGGAGAGCCCCACATCACATTTTGCTGACCAAAGGAGCAACCATCATGTATATGACAACTACGAATCATATTCTGAGTTCGATATGTAGGATTTCCAAGAACATACAATAGAGCCATGTCCTCTTTTCATTAACAAAAATCATCATGAGGGAATCAACCATCCTTGGCCTATAGGAATCACTGAGCAGCAAATTGAAGATCATAGCTTTCCCACAGATCTTATTTATGATGATTATGAATCAAACCCTTGGGAGAGCAAAGAAGAAGAACCAGAAGAACCAAAGGAGTAGCAGAATGGGCAATTTATCTCCTTTCCAAAGTCTGTAAGTGAGCAACCATCGACCAAGAGAGGTCATCCTACATCAGGCTCTCACCCACCTATGCCTCCCAGAGACATTCGGCCCTACATGAGAAGATGTGGAGCAGAGAAGGATTTCTGCCACCAATTTTCTAGATTTTTCCAGTTAACCTACGAGCCTGTGAGGTAATACATAGAGTTGTATTTCTTTCATGTTTTGAAATATTGACCTCAATATTAGGAGGAAATCTAAATAATGTAATTGTTATGTTGTCACGGTTGCATTGTCTTTTATCAGTCACTGACAGAATAAAAGGGCTTCCAGTTAGGAAGTTACTTGAGTGGCTATGGTGGAAATTTGATTTCACCTAGCACTGTGTAAAAATAAATTAGTTTAGGACTATACATAGATAATCTCCTTGGATCATGTGTGTTTCTTTTTGTTTTTACTTATTGGCTTTTATTCCTCAGCAGGGTTTTCGAGCTTGACTCCATTGCCCAATAGAAGGTGATTGGAACTGCAAAAGGAGATCTTAGAGCCTCGATGGGAGGACTCTATCCCCCATGGAGCCTAATGTTATCACATATTCTTGCAAGGGGATATTTTTCCTTTGAAGTTGGCCATTAGGTGACCAGATGCGAAAGAATGGGTTTAAAAAACCTACAAATGTGTTTTATCGAAGGTCGAGGCATGCATGCTTTTGGTCAGAAAAAATACAATCAAGTGCAGGCTCAGTCTTGGTCGTCCGATCCAGCGGGCTGCGTGGCACCAGATATGAACCGCAGAGGAAGTCATTTCGGGAAGCCAGAAGTGACAAATATCGATGGCCCGAGGTCCTGAAATGTCGATGTCCTGAGTTCCAAAATGTCGATAAGATATGAGCCATTAATCTAGAAAAGTCATGGACCATTGATCTGGGCAAGTCAGAGAATTGGAATTCGTAAGAAGGGAGGTGTGAAGTCTTTCAACTTCCTGAGACGCGAAGTCCTGATATGATGAAAATTAGATCTGGACTGTGGATCTTATAGGGACAAGTGGCAGTCGATCTGATGGTTCGGGGAAATGACTTTCGAGAGTTTTGGAAGGAGTCAAAAGTGAGTATATTTGGGTTTTCCAAGATAGAGGGGAATGTGACACTCGATCTGAGCGTCGCGATTTCACTTATCATAGGTTTGAGCATAAAGAGAAACACAAGTTTGCGAAACACGAAATTGCAACGCGCATGTGGACCAGGCTCACAGTCACTACCCAGAGTCATATGGAAGCAGGGATAGATGAAAGGTAGGCTCTTGATCGAGTGGTGGGAGGCTAGAGTTTTGGAAGAGGTGATCTTAGCCATCGGTTTTAGGCAGATCCAATCGTTGATACATATGGGTCATTTTGTGATTTCACATACTGGGTTATTTGAAGTCAAGGGGAGTGAAAACTTTTGAATTATGAAATCCTGGAATTTTATAGGGGATAGGTGAGAGGTCACTGCCCACGGTCATGTGGGACAAATGAAAGAGATGCGCAAATATCAAAGTGCATGAGTCGGTTACAGTGAAATATATGCACGACCTCTGGACACCAAAATTGAATCAAGAAAGTCATTATCCCGCCTAGAGTATTCATGGGTGTCAGGGCTCCATCCCAATCCTAATGCACTTATTTAATGAAAGAAGTAGGAAGGTGGTTGAAACCTCGCCTCACCCCATAAATGGAAAGCATGGAGGATTTAGCCATGGAAAATAGAGTTTTCAGCCTGTGGTACTTGTTGCAAGTGGTTTTTCCTACAAGCCCATACTGATCTAAGTTTTTGTCTGACAAAGGAAAAACTGCATAGTCTGACTAAGTAGATGATGCACCATGGAAGCCCAAGCATGCCTCTCTTGTTGTTTACAAAATTTTTGACTATATGTATGGAGTTATGTTATTTTGTAAATGGTTGGTCTTTGGTTGAGTAGAGCTCCCAATCTATAATTTTGTTCTGCCAAAGCTGCTCTCTGGTTATGTAATCGATTTGAGACTTTCATGTTAATATAAATCAACTTCCCCCTTTCCATTTTGTCTGTAAAAGTTGTTTAAAACACTCGGGCATGGGTGATCCAGTTGAGGATCATTATATTGTTGTAATGGAAGTTTGATTATAGCAGTATCATGGTCATGTTTAACCATTTCCTTGTGTATCTATTTCCTTATAACATTGAATGGATTGGGCATGGATGATCTAGTCTAGCTGTTGTTGTTGTAGGATGACGGTATGATCATTCTACAGTTGTAATTGTGCCTCTCGTAGACATATTTTGGTGTCTGAATTTGAGCACAAGAATGCTCTTGAGCTCGATTTTTCTTCTCGGAGTTGTTGGAAGGCTTGATGCCTAGAGCAGTTTCCTTCACCCTTTCTCCTACTTCCCTCTGCTCTCGCTTTAACTCAATTTACTGACTGAAGTTAATGTTAAAAAGAATTAAAAATGATTAAATTTCTCTATTGCTGATTCACCCCCCCTCTCAGTAATCCAACAATAGTTAGTGTTAGACAATTGACAGCATCTAGATATCAAAGTAGAAGGGATGATCATGAGAATGATAAGTGTTCAAGAAGCATGAGAAGGAAACATCATTCTCTAAGGAAAACCACCAAAAGAACTCATGCAATTTTAGGGCCAGGGAGAAACCCAAGTGTGTCTCATGTTAGAAGACATAGAAGAAGGCCTAAGGCCAACATCTTGCAAGGTAAACTCAAGAAAATCAAGCCACCAAATTTTATGTAAGTTTCAAACCTACGAATTAAAGCAATGCATACAGATTCTCAATCAAAATAGAAATTAATCAATGGCTCATACACATAAGACAAAAAGATTTACGTTGGAATCCCTTAACTGGGAGAAAACCAACCTTCCTTGGTGCCACACCTCTCAACTCTTCATTGTGTTAATTTCACCATTCACAATAAAATATATACAATATTTTAGGTATTTCGCAACTACCAAAACCCTAATCCCTTAATCTGGGATTAATTTTTAAAAAATGCTAAAAATAGAAAAAAAACGCTAAAATAGCAAAAATCACCCTAAAGAAAAATTTGGGACACCGCCCTAAAGACAAACGCTTTGTGGAACCAGGGGAAGGAAATCATGGGCCCCCAATGGGAACCCCCCTTCGGAAGTTCCCA
>JASDQU010371050.1:27240-38926 GCA_032191745.1 Picea mariana
AACATATGTTGACATCACAACAAGGCATCCAACATATGTATACATCATAACAAGGATAGATCATCATCAAAAATGTCATCAATACTACATGGCCACTAATAAGAACATTGAATGCTAAACTAACTCATCAAATAATAAATTATCAATGTGTATGATAATCAAGCAAACCACATAGTTGTCTAAGTCTAACACACTCAATCAATTAGTAACAAACAATGATCAAAAGAATATGAATCTAGAGAAAACAAAATATTATATCATCAGGAATGGAAATTATTAAAATCACCAAGGAGAGCCATAGTTTATAGGTTTGATAACATGCTTGTCCAATCCAAAGGTCATCAAGGCCTCAAGGAACTCTTCATCGATAAGGAGTACTAAGTCCAAAGAGGTACATGGATCGGAAGATGCAATTTAATAGGATGTTAAATTCTTGTTCACATGATAAGTTTGATGTGCTAATGCTAAAATATTGTTTTCATGTAAAGTGAAGACTTGAGAAATTAAGGGAGCACAACCACATAAGATACTTGCGTAGTAGAAAAAAAATGGTGGTCCTATCAATGTTGAATTCTTATAAAAATTATATCTAATACTAAAAGTCATAAGAATTAAATGATTCAAATTCTATAAAGGCAAAATTGTAATACTAAAAGTCATACGAATTAGATGATTCAAATTCTATAAAGACAAAATTGTATTTAAGTTAGTAGATGATGACCATTTTTCCTTCATAGAAATTTGAAAATTACATTGTATGAAAGATAGATAAGGCAACATCCTTCATGGTGTAGATATAGTCCCTTGCAAATGGCATGTTATAATAAAAAGAGCATGCACAACTTCTACATCAATTGAAATAGTTTCATTATAATAATGTGTAAATTAGTGTAGACTCTTAAAGGTTGAAAAGGTTAAGTTGTAAACGTAATTTTAAATGAAACAAAATTAAGAAAGCAATTTGCTTTCTCACGTGACATGACACTATGTATTGATATATGTCAAAATTCATAACAATAATTATGACAAGTAAAAGCAACGGAATGAAAAGGACAATAATCCATATTATTCGGCATCAGCCTAAAGTACCTCCCACCCATAGAATTCAACTAGGACATGGGATTTTTTTGCAACACCTCTAATGCATACATAGGTTTGCAACACCCGTGGTTTGTTTTAAAACCCAATAAATTACAAATTGAAATGTTATTAAGAAATATAAATTTAATTTCTTTTAAAATCGAATGTGAATAAATTTAATTACAGATAATATTTTAATTTATTTGTTTATTTTTTATCTTTAAATCTAAAATTAATATATCTATTAAAAAATATTAATGTTTAAATCTAAGATTGACATATATTAAAAGATATCAGTGCTCGCATCTAGTTCTAAATTAAATGTTAAATAAATAAAATAATACACATAATATTTTAATTAATTAGTATTTTAAAATAAAAAATATCGCCCTCATATTGTGAAACAAGAAGCCCGAAAATAGCAGCAATATCCTGGTTTGTAAGAATAATCTGGTTTTCTACCAATTTTCTCGGACAACCCACTCTCCAATTGAATGAGTTTGTTGTTTTTCTCTGTTTGTGCGTACATCAAAATAAATGCCAAACCCTAATTTTTAAATAAATGCCAAACCCTTATTTTTAAATAAATGCCAAACCCTAATTTTACAAAGCGTGGGATAAACAGCGTTAAAACTGATTTTCTTTTTGTTTAAATTTGGTTCGAATTATGTCGGAATTCAGAGTTACATGTATGTAATGGAAACTTTGCCCAAGTTTTGACCAATTTTAAGATAAACTTTCAGTCGCAGGAAAAAATAGAGCTCGCCTGAAATGATGCCCCATAACTCTTTAGTTTATCGAGCCTAATTCTCAACATATTTGGAACCAATTCAAATCCAACACATTCAAATTTCAAATTCAAATCCAACAACACCCAGAAATTACGTGACAATAGTGTATTCTAGAGGGTGGATATTGCCGCCCCATTAAACGGCTTTATTCAACAGAAATTCTGTGACCATGGTGTATTCTAGAACTCGTGTTCAGTAGGCGGGGTCTGTAAGAAAACGATCTTTTGAACATTCACGGGATATTTCACCTCCACACTCTGTAAGAAAACTCTGTGATTGAGTTAGCTTGTTATTTCTATTTCTTTTATGCAGTGATGCCTCTATCAAAATAAATGCTATCCCTAAGTTCCAATTGCTTCTAGACAGTTTCATGTAGCAGTCAGTGATTGCATGGTGCATAAGAAGAAGGAAACCATTAAAATTCTCAGAGTACCATCCCAGATTTTACACCATTCACTGGATATATTTCGGATATTTCACCTCCACACATTCTTTTCAAAAGATTTAAAAAATGACGCACGTTAGCTTGTAGCAGTAATCTTTGATAGTACATACATCTGTAGGACTACCTGCACAATAGTCCAAGTCTCTAGGACTACCTGCACAATTTTTTCGTACCAATCCGGGGATTTCAGACCTTCTATCATGAATTCATTCAGGAATCAATATGGATATCGTCATATTAGTTTGAATTTGTCTATTAGGGCTTGAGTGAGGTTGTTCTTCTGAGCCAGTACAAGTAGGGACAACCAAACATTGCACTGAGGCACTGCATCAACTTCTATTTCATCAATATAATTTGTACTGATAAAAAAAAAGGTTACATTTAACTTTCACCAATTTCATCAATATAATTTGTACTGATAAAAAAAGAAAAGGTTACATTTAATTTTTACTTTACACTTTTATTCACCCTAAGACATAAACACATAAACATAATGAAGACATAAACACAAACATAATTCTATGAAAATATTTTTGTTAGCAATGTTTTAAGAAATTTAGAATCCAAGAGTGTTTAATAATGCTCCCTTAAATTTAGACAAATGAAAACTATAATATTTTTTGTTGCTTCAATCCTTTGAAACTTATAAAAAAATTCGACAATCCAACAAAGTTCATTTTCCTTTTCTTCATCTCAGTTTCATTTTCCTCTTCCTCATCTCATCACTAAGGACCCAGATTTTTTGACACTTATTTTAATCTAATTTTTAAAAGAATGTAACAAACTAAAAATGAATGCAAAAATTACATTACAACTTGTTAGTCAAACTTAAAACTTAAATTTTCTAATTATAGTGTATCATAGGAATGCTATGTAATCCTAACCTTTAGCAAAGATTAATAAATAAGATAATACTTGTACTTTTATAAATGTTAGAAATATTAATAAAATTTTAAATAAATTAAAAATATATACTTAAATGAAGAAGTAGATGTACAAAATATTATATATTTTATGATATAAAATGAATATACATTAATAAATTATAATGAAATGCATATAATGAGAGTGGATGACATTAATGTCCAAAAACATGATCTTGATATGAATCAAAGATTTTAAAACAATTATGATATTAAAATCAATGTGTTTTGTTTCATACACCGTTGATCATCCAAGTAATGTAGATGTCTTCAATGTGTTTTGTTTCATACACCGTTGATCATCCAAGTAATGTAGATGTCTTCAATCACAGAGCCTAAGGATTAATTTAAACAAACTATGGTAAAAGATGATCAACAATTTATTAAATATAATCACTAAATACCTGCTTATTCCTTCATTGTTACAAGCATGTATGATTAACAACTTATCAAAAATTATTACTAAATACCTACCTATTACTTCTTGCTTGTTATAAGAGTATAATATCTTAGAAAAGATGAACAAATATCAAATATATATGTCTTTTATACTTTATATATATATATATATATATATAATTAATTAATAACATATTATATGATGGAAGATTAATTTGTGAAAAAAATTGCATAATCTACACATTATGAAAGCGAAACATATGTTATTAACCACTTTGAAAACCTAATGAAAATAAGGTTGTGTGGCAGTGTAGTCCCTACCGGATTGAATAGGGATAGGAAAAAGTAGTAGAGGCAGATGGAAACTGCAGTGAAGATGTGGCAAGCAGCATGAAGCACAGGTGGTAGTAAATGACATGTGGCCTCTAGAGCCCCATTTATTTTTTGAAAACATAGAACATAATAGAATTTGAGCATAGTGGAAGATAAAAATTTATGACGACTCAAATATGAAAGGAGATAAAAAATCATTTTAGTTTGAAATATACTAAATAAGTTACAAGTTCCTAGAAATTTAAATGCATTTGTCATATAGATTGGTGAAAGATACAAATGTATGAGGACATAAATATAAAAGGAGATAAAAAAAATAGTTATATTTGAAATATATCAAAAAATAAAAGTCTGTTACATATTCCTGGAAATTTCAATGTGTTTGTCATATAGACTAGGATTGGGGCTCCTGCGGACCATAAGAGAAATATGTACACAAAACAGGACTGTAGGAAGAAGAAGTGGGCGACGGTAGAGTGCAATACCTGAAAAACAAAATCGAAACGTATCAATCTTTGGCTAGACATTTCTAATTAAAAAAGTGGAATAATTGGGTTGATAAACAAAATAGGATGCGATCAATAGACTTACAGTGATGGTACATATGACCCCTTTTGCTATTTTCTTATGGATTTATTTTCATTGATATCGTCGACGGCTCCTGGAATCATGGCAATTGCCTGTTGTCTTTCATTGGTGGTCTGCTTCAATTCCCTTTCGATCCATTCTTCAATGTAGATTCTCATTGGGGTGACATTGATCTAATTCTGGATTTTTATGTTGAAAACTTCATTTTCTAATAGTCGACTATCTCGACGTGATCTTGACCATATTCAAGGATATTATAAAACTTTTTCAAATACAACACCTTAAACATATCAACCTGTTTATCGAAGTCTTACCTAGTTAAGGGCAAGGAGTTGACGATTAAGTTGGGGTCTTGGAATTCGTTGGTCCTTCCGAATAAGTTTATTATCGACAGCCTTGTGAATAATTTTTCTTTCTTTGATATGGCTTGTTCACATGATTGAACAATGAGATGCAAGTTCTTCACTTTTTCTTTCTAGTATGCATTTAATTGAACGATCTGGTTTTTGGATGGAAGATCTTGTTGTCTTCTTTTTGTTTCTGTCATGTTGTTGACAATGGTGCCAAAAGTAAGGACTGTGTTTAAATAGAAATGTTCTTCATCTTTTAACTTTGCCTGCAAATGTTTGAGCAAACTATGTGCCCTAGTTCCAAAGGAATTCTTGGCTTGTAATGTTTCCCACACCTTAGTAACCAATTCCATTCTTTTCTTGATATTGTTCTCCCCATATCCTCTACAAGATGCGAGGAGGTTGGAGGGTATTTTTAACTTGGCTGCAGGGGTGGCAGGAATGGCTATTTCCAAAGGATTGGTAAGTAATGGCATAGGAATCAAAGCCTCTTCCAATTCCTTGACCTAATCCTTTAGTATGGAATTCTCAGCCTCGATGCCTCCAATGGAATCATGAAGTGCATATTTTCTCGTTGTGTGAAGGTGACAGATTTGGGACGGCCACGTGTTCATAAGGCTAACCTCTGAATGAGATTTTCCTTTCTTATTGTTTAATTTTTTTTACAATAATCAATTTTTTGGATTGGCTGTCAAAAATAGCACTTTGGAACACAAAGGATTCATCTTCGTCAAAAATTTTAGTATCGTATATGTCCATTGGATGATTATGCTCGATGGCATCTTTGGGCTGATCAAGGTAGCGGAGCACACTATCCATATCAGGCTCAAGTTCCATGTTCTCACTTTGAATTTCGGGCGCTTCCACCTGTCCCACATTTTTTTTTCTCTTCTTGTCTACTAGAAGTTTGTGAGAACTATCAATTTTAGATTGAGGAGGGTCATTATCTCCTCCTTCGTTTGAATAACTTTGAGATGCTTTGTTTCTATGGTGGGCCGTTGGAGTGATGCTTCGAGATGTCGTACTTTTTGGAGTGTTATTCGTCAATTGAACACTCTTGTCACCGGGGTCTTTCCCCTATTGCCCGTATAATTTAGTGTTTCTTTGCAATGTGTCTAGGTCGTTGGCATCAGAAGCAAGAGCATTGCTACCAGTGTCTTTGTTTTGGGATAGTTGTTTTTTGAAAAAACAATCGTCGAAGCCAAGTGTTTGTGAATGTTGTCGAAATTTTTTATCAGGGTCGAACCCTCTTAGGATTTCATCATATCTCAGGTTGAAGTTGCTAGAATGCGCTGTGAATTCGTCAATTTTGTTCACGTTTTTCAACATGAAGTCCTCGACTTTCCAAGGCAGAGGAATGAACTGTTTTTTTATCTTCTCTTGGAATAGATGTAACCAATAGTTGTATTGTTCTGCTACTTCTGCAACAAACATTATGTCCGTAACGTGACATGGAAAGAGAGCAGGGTTTTCCCTGGAGCCAAAAATCCTTATCACAGTGTAATTATCCAAATGTTCAAGTGTCCCCTTCCTGTCCAAAAAACTGGTTTCTTGTTTCGATATGTGGGGAGCATCTTCTCCTAACAAAAAAACTTTGAAAACAAACACGAAGCCATTAAAAACCTCATAAAAATAGTGGTAAGCCTTGTGGTTCCACAAGGCCTGGTACCAGAATGTGAATTCCCAGTTGACATTCTTGGACAGAGACAGTGATGGAAACTGACAGCAATGTGCTATCACAAAAACTTAGGATGACATATAAAATTTCTTTTCCCTTTTGAAGCTTGACAATTGGGAATAGATTTCATGGGAAATTAACTTGCCCCAATAAAAAATGGCTTTTCTTGACTGTGAAATACAAAATATAAAGATTCGTCTGGGAAACAATTATTGTGGACTCTTGTCTCGATATTTTTGTAAACAACCAGGAAATTTCTCGGAATGGATTTCTAAATGAACTAACCTACAAGCTTGTGATATCTTCAAGAACTACAATCGGGTCTTCTGATAAATGGGAAAAGAGGTCGAACATATTATTGTGCTTTGCTAGGAACTGTTTGCAATCTTCTCCTCTAAACGTCAATGTTGGCTCCAACAATCTTAACATATGGAAGAAGACCTGAGGTGACAAAGAAATAGAAGAGTGGCCCCGCAGTGGAATAATTCTTTTGTCTGAAATAAATTTATCGGTGCACCAAGAGACCAACTCCTTACAGTCAAAAAATTCAGGGACAAAGCCTGCACGAACAATCCCAGAGGTCCAAATTACTTGGTTTTGGGAGGCAGGGGTTGAGTAATAAGAATATGCCTTGGACCACTAGAAGTTCTGATCCTTGTGCCCAAATATATTCATTGTATCTCCACGGAACTGTTATCGAGCTGATGCCATAGGTTTATGAGAATGTTGGTTTGCTCCAAATGATGGTTGAAATGAATAGTTGGAGATGATAATGTAACTCTCTACAAAATCTTGGTTATATTCTTATGAATGGGAAAGCTCCTCGAACCTTTCGCTAATTAATGATAATCTATATGGGTGTTGTATGATGCACTGTTAGCACTAAAGCTTACTTATTTCATATTTAGAAGTGTGGAGGTTGCAGGTATGGCAAAGAGAAATTAAGGATTGGAGGTTTCGTGAACATGCCAAGCCAACCATGTGCGAGAAAAATTAAGGATTGGAGGTTTCGTGAACATGCCAAGCCAACAACGTGCGAACAAGCGAACAACATTTCATGATTTTGAAATCATTTAAATTGTATTTATAGGAAATCTCCTCGAGCCTTTCTCCCATCAATGACAATCTATAAAGTTCCTGAGCCTTTTTCCCATCAATGACAATCTATAAAGTTCCTGCACGATGAGTTGTTAGAATTAAATGTCAATAATTGCATATTTAGAAACAAGATATATATTAAATGTCAATAATTGCATCTTTTAAGATAAACTTTCAGTCGCACGAAAAAATAGAGCTCGCCTGAAATGATGCCCCATAACTCTTTAGATTATCGAGCCTAATTCTCAACATATTTGGAACCAATTCAAATCCAACAATTTCAAATTTCAAATTCAAATCCAACAACACCCCGCAGCTACCTAGCAGCGTGGATTTGGAGCCAATTTGACGGCTTTATTCAACAGAAATTACGTGACAATAGTGTATTCTTGAGGGTGGATATTGCCGCCCCATTAGACGGCTTTATTCAACAGAAATTCTGTGACCATGGTGTATTCTAGAACTCGTGTTCAGTAGGCGGGGTCTGTAAGAAAACGATCTTTTGAACATTCACGGGATATTTCACCTCCACACGCGATCTGCCGGTCATTTTTTGAGGTGGGCTTTCGACTATACTGTGAAAAGGTAAGGATTGCACTGTACATTTCTTCCATTTTTAGAGCTCTCCAATTTCAAATAGATTTTGTATCTGTAGAAATACCCTTTTATAGTGTATACAGGCAGGCAAGTTTGTTTCTTAAAGCATGTTTGACTTTGAAGGAATTCATTTTCACGGGTATTAAAACTCAAGGATAACGACGTACAAAGCCTGGTCTGAAAGAATAGTCTTACTGGTTTTGTTCTGACAACCCACTCTGTGATTGAGTTAGCTTGTTATTTCTATTTCTTTTATGCAGTGATGCCTCTATCAAAATAAATGCTATCCCTAAGTTCCAATTGCTTCTAGACAGTCTCATGTAGCAATCAGTGATTGC
Source organism: Picea mariana (assembly GCA_032191745.1). Classification (NCBI taxonomy): domain Eukaryota; kingdom Viridiplantae; phylum Streptophyta; class Pinopsida; order Pinales; family Pinaceae; genus Picea; species Picea mariana. The sequence goes on from JASDQU010371050.1 coordinate 35,861, forward strand.
ATGGTGTATAAGAAGAAGGAAACCATTAAAGTTCTCAGAGTACCATCCCAGATTTTACACCATTCACTGGATATATTTCGGATATTTCACCTCCACACATTCTTTTCAAAAGATTTCAAAAATGACGCACGTTAGCTTGTAGCAGTAATCTTTGATAGTATATACATCTGTAGGACTACCTGCACAATAGTCCAAGGCTCTAGGACTACCTGCACAATTTTTTCGTACCAATCCGGGGATTTCAGACCTTCTATCATGAATTCATTCAGGAATCAATATGGATATCGTCATATTAGTTTGAATTTGTCTATTAGGGCTTGAGTGAGGTTGTTCTTCTGAGCCAGTACAAGTAGGGACAACCAAACATTTCACTGAGGCACTGCATCAACTTCTATTTCATCAATATAATTTGTACTGATAAAAAAAAGGTTACATTTAACTTTCACCTATTTCATCAATATAATTTGTACTGATAAAAAAAAAGTTACATTTAATTTTCACTTTACACTCTTATTCACCCTAATGAAGACATAAACATAATTTTATGAAAACATTTTTGTTAACCATGCTGTAAGAAATTTATTGTTAGACATGCTTTAAGAAATTTAGAATCCAAGAGTGTTTAATAATGCTCCTTCAAATTTGGACAAATGGAAACTACAATAATATGTTTTTTTGCTTCAATCCTTTGAAATGGATAAAGAAATTGGACAATTCAACAAAGTTCATTTTCCTCTTCCTCATTTCAGTTTCATTTTCCTCTTCCTCATCTCATCACCAAGGACCCAAATTTTTTGACACTTGTTTTGGTCTAATTTTTAGAAGAATGTAACAAACTAAGAATAAATGCAAAAATTACATTAGAACTTATTAGTCAAACTTAAAACTTAAGTTTTCTAATTATAATATATCATAGGAATGCTATATAGAAAAGATTAATAAATAAGATAATACTTGTACTGCTTATAAATATTAATAAAGTTTTAAATAAGTTAAAAATATATGCTTAAATGAAGAAGTAGATGTACAAAATATTATATATTTTATGATGTAAGATAGGTATACATTAATAAATTATAATGAAATGCATATAATGAGAGTGGGTGGCATTAATGTCCAAAAACATGATGTTTATATGAATAAACTTTTTAAAACAATTATGATATTAAAATCAATGTGTTTTGTTTCATACATAGTTGATTATTCAAGTAATGTAGATGTCTTCAATTATAGAGCCCAAGGATTAATTTAAACAAATTATGGTAAAAGATGATCAACAACTTATTAAATATAATCACTAAATACTTACCTATTCTTTCATTGTTATAAGCCCATAATACCTTAAATGATGAACAAATGTATATGGTTTGTATACTTAGTGCACCTTCATTGTTATAAGCCCGATGGTAAAAGATGATCAACAACTTATTAAATATAATCACTAAATACTTACCTATTCCTTCATTGTTATAAGCCCATAATACCTTAAATTATGAACAAATGTATATGGTTTGTATACTTACTGCACCTTCATTGTTATAAGCCCATAATACCTTAAATGATGAACAAATGTATATGGTTTGTATACTTACTGCACCTTCATTGTTACAAGCATGTATGACTAACAACTTATCAAAAATAATTACTAAATACCTACCTATTTTTTCTTGGTTGTTATAAGAGTATAATATCTTAGAAAAGATGAACAAATATCAAATATATATGTATTTTATACTATATATATAATTAATAACATATTTATATGATGGAAGATTAATTTGTGAAAAAAATTGCATAATCTATACACTATGAAAGTGAAACATACCTTATTAACCACTTTAAAAACCTAATGAAAATAAGGTTGTGTGGTAGTGTAGTATTTGGTGGATTGAATTGGGATAGGAAAAAGTAGCAGAGGCCGTGAAGATGTGGCAAGCACCATAGGTGGTATCCATGCAGTAAATGACATGTGGCCTCTAGAGCCCCATTTATTTTTTGAAAACATAGAACATAATAGAATTTGTGCATAATGGAAGATAAAAATTTATGAAGACACAAATATGAATGGAGATAAAAAAATATTTTAGTTTGAAATATACTAAATAAGTTACAAATTCCTGGAAATTTAAATGCATTTGTCATATAGATTGGCGAAAGATAAAAATATATGAGGACATAAATATAAAAGGAGATAAAAAATAGTTATATTTGAAATATATCAAAAAATAAAAGTCTGTTACATATTCCTGGAAATTTCAATGTGTTTGTCATATAGAGGGCTCCCGCGGATCATAAGAGAGATATGTACATGAAACAGGACTGTAGAAAGAAGAAGTGGGTGACGGTAGAGTGCAATACATGTAAAACAAAATCGAAAGGTATCAATCTTTGGCTAGACATTTCTAATTAAAAACATGGAATAATTGGGTTGATAAACAAAATAGGATGCGATCAGTAGACTTACAGTGATGGTACATATGACCCCTTTTGCTATTTTATTGCGGATGCTTTTTCATTGATATCGTCTACGGCTGCTGGAATCATGGAAATTGTTTGTTATCTTTCGTCGTCAGCCTGCTTCAATTCCCTTTCGATCCATTCTTCAATGTAGATTCTCATTGGGGCGACGTTGATCTAATTCTGGATTTTTGTCTTGAAAATTTCATTTTCTAATTCCCCGAAGTCGATAGAAAGATTACGCATGGTCAATTTCCTCATTCTGTACTGAATAGTCGACTATCCAGTCATCGACGTGATCTTGACCATATTTAAGGATGTTGTAAAACTTTTCCAAAGACAATGCCTTAAACATATCAACCTGTTTATCGAAGTCTTGCCTAGTTAAGGGCAAGGAGTTGACGATTAAGTTGGGGTCTTGGAATTCGTTGGTCCTTCCGGCTAAGTTTATTAGGGACAGCCTTGTGAATAATTTTTCTTTCTTTGATATGGCTTGTTCACATGATTGAACAATGAGATGCAGTTTCTTCACTTTTTCTTTCCAATATGCATTTAATTGAACGATCTGGTTTTTGGATGGAAGATCTTATTGTCTTCTGTTTGTTTCTG
>JASDQU010371050.1:38946-55415 GCA_032191745.1 Picea mariana
ATTAAAATTCTCAGAGTACCATCCCAGATTTTACACCATTCACTGGATATATTTCGGATATTTCACCTCCACACATTCTTTTCAAAAGATTTCAAAAATGACGCACGTTAGCTTGTAGCAGTAATCTTTGATAGTATATACATCTGTAGGACTACCTGCACAATAGTCCAAGGCTATAGGACTACCTGCACAATTTTTTCGTACCAATCCGGGGACTTCAGACCTTCTATCATGAATTCATTCAGAAATCAATATGGATATCGTCATATTAGTTTGAATTTGTCTATTAGGGCTTGAGTGAGGTTGTTCTTCTGAGCCAGTACAAGTAGGGACAACCAAACATTTCACTGAGGCACTGCATCAACTTCTATTTCATCAATATAATTTGTAGTGATAAAAAAAAAAAGGTTACATTTAACTTTCACCTATTTCATCAATATAATTTGTACTGATAAAAAAAAGTTACATTTAATTTTCACTTTACATTATTCACCCTAATGAAGACATAAACATAATTCTATGAAAATATTTTTGTTAGCCACGCTTTAAGAAATTTATTGTTAGCCATGCTTTAAGAAATGTAGATTCCAAGAGTGTTTAATAATGCTCCTTCAAATTTGGACAAATGGAAACTACAATAATATGTTTTTTTGCTTCAATTCTTTGAAATGGATAAAGAAATTGGACAATTCAATAAAGTTCATTTTTCTCTTCCTTATTTCAGTTTCATTTTCCTCTTCCTCATCTCATCACCAAGGATCCAAATTTTTTTACACTTGTTTTAGTCTAATTTTTAGAAGAATGTAACAAACTAAGAATAAATGCAAAAATTACATTAGAACTTGTTAGTCAAACTTAAAACTTAAGTTTTCTAATTATAATATATCATAGGAATGCTATATAACAAAGATTAATAAATAAGATAATACTTGTACTTCTTATAAATATTAGAAATATTAATAAAGTTTTAAATAAGTTAAAAATATATGCTTAAATGAAGAAGTAGATGTACAAAATATTATATATTTTATGATGTAAGATGGGTATACATTAATAAATTATAATGAAATGCATATAATGAGAGTGGATGGCATTAATGTCCAAAAACGTGATGTTGATATGAATAAACTTTTTAAAACAATTATGATATTAAAATCAATGTGTTTTGTTTCATACATTGTTGATTATCCAAGTAATGTAGATGTTTTCAATTATAGAGCTCAAGGATTAATTTAAACAAACTATGGTAAAAGATGATCAACAACTTATTAAATATAATCACTAAATATCTACTTATTCTTTTATTGTTATACGCCCATAATACCTTAAATGATGAACAAATGTATACGGTTTGTATACTTAGTGCACCTTCATTGTTACAAGCCCTATGGTAAAAGATGATAACAACTTATTAAATATAATCACTAAATACTTACCTATTCCTTCATTGTTATAAGCCCATAATACCTTAAATTATGAAAAAATGTATATGGTTTGTATACTTAGTGCACCTTCATTGTTATAAGCCCATAATACCTTAAATGATGAACAAATGTATATGGTTTGTATACTTACTGCACCTTCATTGTTACAAGCATGTATGATTAACAACTTATAAAAAATAATTACTAAATACCTACTTATTTTTTCTTGGTTGTTATAAGAGTAAAATATCTTAGAAAAGATGAACAAATATCAAATATATATGTATTTTATACTATATATATAATTAATAACATATTTATATGATGGAAGATTAATTTGTGAAAAAAATTGCATAATCTATACACTATGAAAGTGAAACATATGTTATTAACCATTTTAAAAACCTAATGAAAATAAGATTGTGTGGTAGTGTAGTCTTTGCTGGATTGAATTGGGATAGGAAAAAGTAGCAGAGGCAGATGGAAACTGCAGTGAAGATGTGGCAAGCAGCATAGGTGGTATCCATGCAGTAAATGACATGTGGCCTCTAGAGCCCCATTTATTTTTTAAAAACATAGAACATAATAGAATTTGTGCATAATGGAAGATAAAAATTTATGAAGACACAAATATGAATGGAGATAAAAAAATAGTTTAGTTTGAAATATACTAAATAAGTTACAAATTCTTGGAAATTTAAATGCATTTGTCATATAGATTGGCGAAAGATAAAAATGTATGAGGACATAAATATAAAAGGAGATAAAAAATAGTTATATTTGAAATATATCAAAAAATAAAAGTCTGTTACATATTCCTGGAAATTTCAGTGTGTTTGTCATATAGACTAGGATTGGAGCTCTCGCGGATCATAAGAGAGATATGTACATGAAACAGGACTGTAGAAAGAAGAAGTGGGTGACGGTAGAGTGCAATACATGTAAAACAAAATCGAAAGGTATCAATCTTTGGCTAGACATTTCTAATTAAAAACGTGGAATAATTGGGTTGATAAACAAAATAGGATGCGATCAGTAGACTTACAGTGATGGTACATATGACCCCTTTTGCTATTTTATTGTGGATTCTTTTTCATTGATATCGTCTGCGGCTGCTGGAATCATGGAAATTGTTTGTTATCCTTCGTCGGCGGCCTGCTTCAGTTCCCTTTCGATCCATTCTTCAATGTAGATTCTCATTGGGGCGACGTTGATCTAATTCCGGATTTTTGTCTTGAAAATTTCATTTTTTAATTCCCTGAAGTCTTGATAGAAAGATTATGCATGATCAATTTCCTCATTCTGTACTGAATAGTCGACTATCCAGTCATCGACGTGATCTTGACCATATTCAAGGATGTTGTAAAACTTTTCCAAAGACAACGCCTTAAACATATCAACCTGTTTATCGAAGTCTTGCCTAGTTAAGGGCAAGGAGTTGACGATTAAGTTGGGGACTTTGAATTCGTTGGTCCTTCCGGCTAAGTTTATTATGGACTGCCTTGTGAATAATTTTTCTTTCTTTGATATGGCTTGTTCACATGATTGAACAATGAGATGCAGTTTCTTCACTTTTTCTTTCCAATATGCATTTAATTGAACGATCTGGTTTTTGGATGGAAGATCTTGTTTTCTTCTGTTTTTTTTTGTCATGTTGTTGACAATGGTGCCAAAAGGAAGGACTTTGTTTAAAGAGAAATGTTCTTCATCTTTTAACTCTGCCTACAAATGTTCGAGCAAACTATGTGCCCTGGTTCCAAAGGAATTCATGGTTTGTAATGTTTCCCACGCATCAGTAACTAGTTCCATTCTTTTCTTGATATTATTCTACCCATATCCTCTACAGGATGAGAGGAGGCTGTCCAGGGTCTTTTTAACTTGGTTGCAGGGGTGGCAGGAATGGCTATTTCCAAAGGATTGGTAAGTAATGGTATAGGAATCAAAGCCTCTTCCAATTCCTTGACCCAATCCTTCAGTCTGGCATTCTCGGCCTCGATGCCTCCAGTGGAATCATGAAGTGCATATTAGCTCGCTATGTGAAGTTGACAAATTTGGGACGGCTGCATGTTTGCAAGGTTAACCTCTAAACGAGATTTTCCTTTCTTATTTTTTATTTTTTTTTTCAATAATCAATTTTTTGGACTGGCTGTCAAAAAGAGCGCTCTGGAACACAAAGGATTCATCTTCGTCAAAAATTTTGGTATCGTATATGTCCATTGGACGACTATTCCCGATGGCATCTTTGAGGTGATCAATGTAGCAGATCACGCTATCCATATCAAGCTCAAGTTCCACGTTCTCACTCTGAATTTCGGGCGCATCCACCTATCCCACATTTGTTTTTCACTTCTTGTCTAGTGGAAGCTTATGAGAACTATCAATTTTAGAGTGAGGAGGGTCATTATCTCCTCCTCCTTTTGAAGAACTCTAAGCTGCTTTGTTTCTATGGTGGGTGGTTGGAGCGATGCTCCGGGATGTCATACTTTTTGGAGTGTTATTCCTCAATTCAACACTCTTGTCACCGGGGCCTTTCCCCTATTGCTTGTACAATTTAGCGTTGTTTTGCAATGTGTCTAGGTCGTCGGCATCAGAAGCAGGAGCATTGCCACCAATGTCTCTATTTTCGAGCGGTTGTTTTTTGAAAAAACAATCGTCGAAGCCAAGTGTTTGTAAATGTTGTCGAAAATTTTTATCGAGGTCAAACCCTCTTAGGATTTTAGCATATCTTAGGTTGAAGTTGCTAGAATGCGTTGTGAATTCATCAATTTTGTTGACTTTTTCAACACGAAGTCCCCAAATTTCCAAGGCAAAGGAATGAACTATTTTTTTATCTTCTCTTGGAATAGATGCAACCAGTAGTTGTATTGTCGTGCTACTTCTGCAACAAACATTATGTCCGTAACATGACATGGAAGGAGAGCAGGTTTTTCCCTAGAGCCAAAAATCCTTATCACGGTGTAATTATCCAAATGTTGAAGTGTCCCCTTCCTGTCCAACAACCCAGTTTCTTGTTCAGATATGCAGGGAGCATCTTCTCCTAACAAAAAAAATTTGAAAACAGACATGAAGCCATAAAAAACCTCATAAAAACAGTGGTAAGCCTTGTGCTTCCCCAAGGCCTAGTAACAGAACATTACTGAGTCGAATTCCCAGTTGACATTCTTGGACAAAGATAGTTCTGGAAACTGACAACAATGTGTTATAGAAAAAACTTAGGATGACATATAAAATTTATTTTCCCTTTTGAAGCTTGACAATTGGGAATAGATTTCATGGGAAATTAACTTGCCCCAATAAAAAATGGCTTGTTCCTTGAATGTGAAATACAAAATATAAGGAGTCGTCTAGGAAACAGTTGTTGTGGACTCTTGTCTCGTTATTTTTGTAAACACCCAAGCAATTTCGCGGAATGGATTTTTAAATGAACTAGCTTGCAAGCTTGTGATATCTTCAGGAACTACAATCAGGTCTTCCGATAAATGGGGCAAGAGGTCCAACCTGTTATTGTGCTTTGCTAGGAATTGTTTTCAATCTTCTCCTCTGAACGTCAATGTTGGCTCTGGCAATCTTAACATCTAGAGGAAGATCTGAGGTGACAAAGAAACAGAAGAGTGGCCCCGCAGTGGAATAATTCTTTTGTCTAAAATAAATTTATCGATGCACCAAGAGAACAACTCCTTATAGCCAAAAAATTCAGGGACAAAGCCTGCATGAGCAATCCCAGAGGTCCAAATTACTTGGTTTTGGGAGGTAGGGGTTGAGTAATAAGAATATGCCCTGGACCACTGGAAGTTCTGGTCCTTGCACCCAAATATATTCATTGTATCTCCACAGAACTATTGTAGAGCTGATGTCATAGGTTTATGAGAATGTTGGTTTTCTCTAGACGATGGTTGAAATGAACAATTGGAGCCGATAATATAACTCTCGCCAAAATATTGGTTATATTCTTATGAATGGGAAAGCTCCTCGAGCCTTTTGTTGATTAATGACAATCTATATGGGTGGTGCATGATGAACTGTTAGCAGTAAAGCTTACTTATTGCATATTTAGAAGTGTGGAGGTGGTAGGTACGACAAAGAGAAATTAAGGATTGGAGGTTTCATGAACATGCCAAGCCGACGAAGTGCAAAGGACATTTCATGATTTTGAAATCAACACTCAGAAGGGATAATATAACCCCCCGCAAATATTGGTTTAATGTGTATTAATAGGAGATCTCCTCGATTATTTCTCCCATCAATGACAATCTATAAGGTTCCTGCACGATGAGTTGTTAGAATTAAATGTCAATGATTTCATATTTAGAAACAAGATATATATATATATATATATATATTAAAACACTTTTTTTTATATACACAAGTGTGAAGGTCACAGAGACAGGGGAGAGCAAGGAACAAATGGTGAGGTCTGAAGGCATTCAGATAGGATTCAAAATAGGCTTACGAGGGATACTTAGTAGAGGCGAGTGTTCCATGGTCAAATTTTATGTATCAGAATTTTTAACTGCAAAATGTGTAAAATGGAAGAGAGCATGATGGGGTAGTTCAGCAGTCGGTTTGTATATTTACAAAATTCTGGGAAAGTGGCTAAGTATGACGATAGGAAACGGTCGTTTGGACTCGTTTTCAGAATCAAAGATTGAAGAGCTTGTGAACAGACCAACCTGACGATGCGCAACTGGCATTCCATGATGTTTGAAATTAACACTCGGAAGGGATAATATAACCATATGGAAATTTTGGTGTTATGTGTATTAATGGGAGATTTCCTCAAATCTTGGTGTAGCATTAACGCTTGCTAATTGCATAACTAGAAATAAGATCTTATATATAATTGTTAATTGCTAATTGAAAAAAGGCCCGGGCATCGGAAACAATGATTAGGAATTGGATATTTCTTGAACCCGCCAACCCAACGATCTGCGGAAGAAATTCGAAGAAATAGCAAAGTATGGAAAGCATATGGGCGCGCTTCAAAATGGGGTGACAATAGTTTCACAGGAGACGTGAGGACCTGATGGTCAAATTGTATGCCTCATAAGTTTTCAGTGCAAAATGTACTATATATATATATATATATATATATATATATATAAACATTTTTTTATTATAGACAAGTGCCAAGGTCGGGGAGAGGAGGGAGAGAAAGGAAGGAATGGAAAGGTCTGAAAATCAGTCGGACGAGATTCAAAATAAGGTTACAGGGGATACTCAAGAGAAGCGAGTGTCCCATGGTCAAATTTTATGTATCATAATTTTTTATTGCAAAACATGTAAAATAGAAGAGAGCATGATGGGGCAGTTCAGCAGCTGATTTGTATATTTGAAGAATTTCGGGAAAGTGGCTAAGTATGGAATAGGGAAATGGTTGGTCAAACTTGTTTTTGGAATCGAGGATTGAATATTTCATGAACGGGCCAACCCGATGACACACAAATGACATTCCATGATGTTTGAAATTAACAGTCAGAAGGGATAATATAACCATCCAGAAATTTTGGTTTTATGGATATTAATGGGAGATTTCCTCAAATCCTGGTTTAGCATTAGCGCTTGGTAATTACATACTTAGAAATAATATCTCATACATAATTGGCAATTAATAATTACAAAAGGGTGGAGGCACAGGAAATAACGATTAGGAATTGGATATTTCTTGAACCCGCCAAATTGATGATCTGTGAAAGGAATTCAAAGAAATGGCAAAGTTTGGAAAATGGATAGACGGGATTCAAAATGGGGTGACAATAGTTCCACAGAAGACGTGAGGACTCGACAGTTAAATTTTATGTCTCATAAGTTTTCAATGGAAAATGTGTACCACGGGAGAGGGCATGATAGGTAGACTGTAATATGGAAGATGGTATGATCTCAGTCCGGTTGTAAATTTGTATATCGCAAAAGTCACGGTACTGTTCGCAGGTCATGGAACAATAGAAGTCCAATATAGAGCCTGCCTACCAGTAATATATAGTCGGAGAAGTGACTGGGTATGGAATGGGGAAGCGATCAGTTGGTGTCACGATATAAGAGAATGAGTGCAAACGTGAACCCGAAAGTTCGCCTACCTGCGCAGCTAGACATTTTTGAAAAAACAAATAAGTGACAAGAAAGATAAAGTTTGGGGAAAAGAGAAATGGATATTTGGCTAAGAATAGAATATGGAAAAAAGGGCTAATATATTCACATCTGTAACAGATATCCCATTTCCTTCCAAGATATATACTTGGAAAGAAGTGTGAAGGTGGCAGGCACAGAAAACACCGACTAGGAATACGATCTATGAGTTTACTTGGTTCTTGGCTGTATGCTTCATCTGTCAATTTTTATATCATGGAACTCCAAGTGTTGTTTGCAAGAAAAAAAACAACAGAATTGTATTTTCTTATCCAACGAGCCTGGAAGTCCGCCTGTCAATTTGTATAGTGTGGAACTCTAGGTGTTGTTTGTAGGACACAAAACTATAGAGGACATGTTTTTCCCTTTAATATAACCTATGTGACGCAAATGTATTATGTGGCTCGGTTTATCACTTTTCCATCCATAAACAATCGTAATATTGAGCCCGCCAGCCCTGGAGTCCATTTGTTAATTTGTATATCGTGGAAAATCAAATGTTGTTTGGAGGTCACAGAACAATAGAAGTGCAATGTTGAGCCAGCCAGCATGCAATTCCACCTGTCAATTTGTATATCACGAAACTTTGGGTGCTACTTGTAGGAAACGGAACAATAGAGGCCCAATTTATACAAAGGGGAAGTGCTTGGTTGAAACGCATGAATCTGCCAACTCGCGCAGCAAGGCATTTTCAGAATAAATAAATAAAAAATAAATAAAATAAAATAAAAACAATTGAGTAACCAAAAAGAGAAACTAAAGGGGATAAAAGAGTGGGAAAATAGAAAGGATGAAAATTTTTGTAACCGCGAATTGGTTTCCAACAAGCCACATTGTTTCAAAACCATCATTTTCTAGTAATTGTTAGCAAATTCTTTGTTGAAGATTAGATTTTATTGCAACTTATGGGTGTAAGTGTGTTCTTGATACATTCTTCCATGACTGTAACATATTAACTTAAGTATTAAACTTCTTGCATTATGGGTTGTTATCACTAAATCTTAATAATTGCATGTCTAGAAACAAGAATGACGATTTTGCTGCAACATTGTGATTTGGTATTGCTATGTTCTATCTGCATTGCGAATAGAATTGAACATTGATTTGAAACTGTGTGTAATCCATTTTTTGTTTTCATAAAATCTTGGTGGATCGACACAGTACATTTTCATATAATCATTAGATGCTCCATCTTATAACAAATTACCTAAGAAAATACAATATCGAAGAACTACAAGACTACCGAACCATGCCAATGAGAAGAGGCGTTAAATCTAGAAAAGAAGCAGCAATGAAGACTCCAAGGAAAATCTTTTTAATAGAAAATCCATTTAAAAAATAAAAAAAAACACTAAATATTGTACATCTATCCTTATAAATTGGACCCAGTTCTTTGGGCCAAAACATTGAACGTATCTACCACAAACATAGGCACGGGATCTGAAACATGCAGGAGCCATTGAGATGCTCTTCAACATGCATACAAAACTGATTACCATGCCTTTTTTTTAGGAAATCCTTGCAGTTTTCTCCTCGATGGATCATCATGTGGTAAAATTGCAAGGAAAATGGAATATCCCTTAACCGAAAGTTAGGACACACCAAGAAACCACCTCTCCACAATTGAAAAACTTCAGGGACACAGGTTGCGCATGCAATTTCAAATTCCCAAATTAGTCCATTCTAGGTGGAAGGAGATGACTAGTAGAAACATTCCTTGCACTAGTGGGAGTTCTATTCCTCATTCCTGAAGATGTTAATTGTATATCCAGAGAACAGGACAGTAGTCCCGCAATTGAATATTTTTTGGCTTGAAATATATCTCTCGGACAATCAACATATCATTTCCTTATAGTGAAAGTATTCTGCCCAGAACGGACTAATTTGGACATCTAGAATTACTACTTTCGAGCTACAAAGCAGCTATTGCACTCAGCATTGGTTTCTTTTCTAGAACTCATTCTTTTGGTGTTGTTAGGATCGCCATCACTGAGCCGAGAATTTCAACCCATCATGGTTGATTTCAATTTGGGAGCAAGAGTGGGAACAATCTTTGCATTGCCATCATCCATTATCGTATCATCATCCATCATATCATCTTCTTCCAGCTTGGAATCCACTGCATCAACTTCTACGTCAGTCATCAATGCAACTAGGCAAGTTCTCTTAGCAGGCAGGGTTGCCTTGGAATTCTTTGGCTTGAAATATATCTCTCGGTGTACCAAGGGACCATCTTTTTTTCTCCTGGGCGGAGGGAGATGAGTAGAAAGAATATGCCCCGGAATAATGGAACCTCTGACCATCATGCCTGAATGTGTTTACTGTATCTGGAAATAACCGTTGTCACAAGTTAATGAGAATTTCCATTTGCTCTAGATGATGTTTGAAATGAAAATTGGGGAGGGATAATATAACCCTCCACAAATCCTGGTTTAATGTGTATCAATTGAAGATCTCCTCGAGCCTTTCATTGATCAATGAGAATCTCCAGGGTTCGTGCGTAATGAGTTGTTACCATTAAAGCTCACTAATTGCATATTTAGAAATAAGTGCGAAGGTGGCAATGACGACGAACAACAATTAAGAATTAGAGATTTCTTAAAGGAACCAATCGATCGACGCACGAAAGATATTGTATCATGTTTGAAATGAATACTTGGAAAGGATAACACTCTTCTCCACAAATCTTGGCTTAATTCGTAGTAATGACCAATATTCTTCGGCCTTTTGGACATTAATGATAATCTTAGCAGTTCCTATAGGATGAACTACTAGCATTAAATCTTAATAATTTCATATTTGGAAATAAGTGTGAAGGTACCGATGATGGTTAAGGGAGACCAAGCATTGTACATTTCGTCCACCTGCCAACCCACGAAGCAAATTCCAAGAAATGCCCAAGTATGGAAAGTGGTCGGGCGGGTTACAAAAAAAAGGGTCAGAAGATATATCTAGGAGACATGAGGGGTCGATGGCCATATTGCATTTCAGTGACAGATTTTGGCTGTCAATTTGTATATCACGAATTTTTGGGTGTTGTTTGTGCATAGGGGAATAGTGGAAGCCCAATGTTGAGAGAGAAAATTGTATATTGCGGAACTTCAAGTGTTGTATATAAAAGTATGAGACATTCAGAAAAATGACAAAGTAAACAAAAAGTGAAATCATACAAGATGAAGGGGAATTTGTTTGCTAATTTTTAAATCGTGGAATTTTGGGTGCTATTTGCAGGCGGCGGAACAATGGAAATGCAAGGTTGAACCCGCCTATGCGGGAACTCGCGATTAAAAAAGATTGTTAAATATGAAACGAGGAAGCGGTCGGTCGGGATGGTGATATAAAAGTAACAATGGAAATCTGAAGACATGAATCCGCCAAATCCCGTAACTAGACATTTTCCAAAAAATGAGTAAGTAAAGAAAGGGAAAGAAGAGGGCAAAAGAGAAAGTGAATGATAATTTTCCGAAGTGGGAATTGTTGTAAGAAAGCACCATTGATGGCCTTAACAATAACTATGGAGTGCATTAAACATGTTAACAGGTTCTTCAATCAAGGAATAGATACAGCGAGCGATGTTTATAGTTTCCAAGATCTGTTTGTATAAGAGAAGTGTCGAAAAGTTACAAGAAACTCAATTTTTGGATGTTCAAGTAAAGTTTTTGTACAGTTAGCTTCACTGCAAGTGTAACAATGAAAAATTTGAATTTTAATGTCCTCTCTTTCATATGATTGTTCCATTAGACTTCGCATAGTATATATTCTTTTATTTCAATTTGTTTGTTAATTTGCAGATCGCAGAAGTCCAGGTGTTGTTTGCAGGTAGCGAAACAATGGAAACACAATATTGAACCCGCCTATCCAGTAACTCACCTATTCGGAAAACCGTGAGCTAAAAATTTTGTACAATATGAAATGGGGAAGCAGTCGGTCGGGCTGGTGATATAAAAGTAAGTGAAATCTAAAGACGTGAATCGTCCAACTTCTGCACCTTTAAATTTTTCAAAAAATGAGTAATACATACTAAATATGTACTTCTATAAATTATGGACATGATATTTTATAGAGCATGTACAGATCCCATATTCCATACTTAGCCACTTTTTGGATCACGGGTTCTCAGGCTGGCAGGCTCAAAATTGGGCATCTATTGTCTTTTGCCCTACAAATAGCACCTAGAATTCCATGATATACAAATTGACAAGTGGACTTGCGGGTTGGTTGGCTTAACATTGTACTTCTATTATTTTGTGTCCTCCAAACAACACTTAGAGTTTTGAAATATACAAATTGATAGAAAGACTCCAAGGCTGGTGGGCTCAAGATTGCAATTGTTTACAGATGGTGATCCCTATCAACTATCTAACATTATCTAAAAACGTTATTTTCAATACTAAATTATTAATATTAAATATTAATCTTGTACAATTTAATTAGACAAAAACGTTTGTACAATATGAAACGGGAAAGCGGTCAGTCGGCCTGGTGATATAAAAGTAAGTGAAATCTGAAGATGTGAATCTGCCAACTTCTGCACCTAGAAATTTTTCGAAAAACGAGTAATACATACTAAATATGTACTTTTATAAAGTATAGACATGAGATTTTATAGAGCATGTATGGATCCGGCATTCCATACTTAGCCACTTTTTGGATCGTGGGTTCTCTATTGTTCTGTGTCCTACAAATAGCACCTAGAGTTCTACGATATACAAATTGACAGGTGGACTTGTGGGCTAGCTGGCTCAACATTGCACTTTTATTGTTCTATGTCCTCCAAACAACACTCAGAGTTCCGCGATATACAAATTGGCAGATGGGCTCTAGGTCTATCAACTATATAAGATTATCCAAAAACATTATTTTCAATACTAAATTATTAATATTGAATATTTATATTGTACAATTTAATTACATAAAATTATTAAAGGATGTTAAATATTTTATTTTAAAGAAAAACCCGCATATTCAGAAACTTGTGATCCAAAAAGTTTGTACAATATGAAACGGGGAAGCAATCGGTTAGGCTAGTGATATACAATTAAGTGGAAATCTGAACACGTGTATCCGCCAACTTCCGCACCTAGAAATTTTCTGAGAAATGAGTAATATATACTAAATATGTACTTTTATAAAGTATGGACATGAGATTTTGTAGAGCATGAACGAATCTCTCATTCCATACTTAACCACTTTTTGGATCGTGGATTCTCAAGATGGCAGGATCAAAATTGGGCCTCTATTGTTATGTTTCCTACAAATAGCACTTGGAGTTCTGCTATATGCAAATTGAAATATGGACTCTAGGGTTATCAACTATCTAACATTATCCAAAAAGATTACTTTCAATACTAAATTTTTAATATTAAATATTTATATCGTACAATTTATTTACATAAAATTATTAAAGGATGTTAAATATCTTATTTAAAAGAAAAAACCATATATTCAGAAACTCACAATCCAAAAATTTTGTACAATATGAAATAGGGAACTGGTCGGTCGGGTTGGTGATATAAAAGTAAGTGGAAATCTGAACACGTGCATCCACCAACTTCCGCACTTAGAAATTTTTTGAGAAACGAGTAATACATACTAAATATGTACTTTTATAAAGTATGGAAATGAGATTTTATAGAGCATGTACAGATCCCTCATTCCATACTTAGCCACTTTCTGTATTGCGGGTTCTCAAGATGGAGAACTCAAAATTGGGCCTCTATTGTTTTGTGTCCTACAAATAGCACCCAAAGTTCCGCGATATACAAATGTATAGGTGGACTTGTGGGCTAGATGACTCAACATTGCACTTCTATTGTTTTGTGTCCTCCAAACAACACTCATAGTTCCGCGATATACAAATTAACAGACGAACTCCAAGACTAGCGGTCTCAAGATTGTAATTGTTTACGAATGGTCATCCCTATCAACTATCTTACATTATCTAAAAACATTATTTTGAAATACTAAATAATTAATATTAAATATTGATATTGTACAATTTAATTACATAAAATTATTAAAGGATGTTAAATCTCTTATTTTTTAAAAAATGAAGGAAACAAAACAAAGCTTTTTAAAATTCTATCACCGCAAGCATAACAATGACCAATTTGAATTTTAAGAGCCTCTTGTTGATATGATAGCAAAATTAGACTTCGCACAGTATATATTCGTTTATCACTGCTCTGTGCAAGTTGGTTGATAGTTGTGTCTGGGACGAAATGATATTATGAAAAAACAGGGGGAATTTTTTCCACAATACTTGTTTTGTTGAGTGAAATAATTCGATCACAATCACCACGGTCATATATTGTTTTGGGAAATATATTAAAATTTGTAATGGATATTCCATTACCCGGGAATATCTTTTATACATGTTTTCGACAAATTGTGTAGGAATAGTCAGTGTGATTGTCATCATGGCCTCCTTGTTTGTCATGTGAGCATGCATAATGGATCTAGTTTTGTTTTCCTTGTCCAAGTAGGTGTTATAGACGACCATTATGTCCCCGATGAACACTTGTCGAGTTTGATAGTTGTTCAAGCCCTCTATTGATAGTACTTTGTGTGTTACAACTCTAGACCTGGTGACAATTTTTTAACAGGAAAGCTAAAGTGAATGGTAGTGTGCATTTTTTTTTGTATTCTTTTTTCACTCGCATAAATCTACAAGTAGATGCATAGCTTCAATGAAATATGGAGCCAGAGTTTTGCAATCACACCTCTTAGTCTACGGAACCTGTGCTATGTTCGACATGTCACTTGTACTTGTTGATACTTCTTGTGAACTACAAACCATGTATTGCATATGACATCAACATATTCACCATGCCATAGATGAATAAATAGTCGATCATATTTGTTTGGTAAACATACTAGGAACTGAGTGTATTCATATTTACCTTTGGCATTGTTGGTCTACTGATGTTTGGGATCACTGATTGCTCATGGCCATGTCACTAGTCCAACTTTTTCTGATGCAAGCATGTGTAGATGAACATCAGAAGGACTAAACAAGAATATGCATTGTATATTGTCCATAATAGTTCTTAATGTCACATGCAAGGTGGAAGGAGATGGAATACGAAATAGGGTGTCAAAGAATATACTTAGGAAACATGAGGACCCGAGTGTTGAATTCTATGCCTCTAATTTTTTGACAGAAAAAATGTGTAACAGTAAACAGGGTGTGATGGTGGGGCACAATGGCCAATCTATATACCGCGGACCCCCAGAAGCCAAGGGCGCAATCTTGAACCTGCCAGCCCGACACCCATAATCGACAGAGTGAGTAAGTATGGAATAAGGTAGAAGCGTGACCATAAATGTGAAACCGTCAGTCCTCCAACCGGAGTACCAAGGAAGTTTCGGAAATACCACTAAGTAGAGCAATTAGAAATAAAAAAGGATAATAGAAAATGGAAAAAGTATAAATTGGGAGGGAAAAAAGGCCCATTGCTACCAAGTCATCATTTTCTAATATAATATTATATGCCCCCACCCAGTTTGTATAACTTTTCAAAGATTGTACCACAAAACCCTCTGTTGTTGCACAAAACAATTCATCTTCCTATCCAACCAACCTATTTCTTCCAAGGTAGCAACGCCGAATATACAATGGACATGAAGGCAAGTTAGTATGAATACAGACATGTAAAAGAAAGAAAAATAGTTCTATTTATTCCAATGTAACAGCAAACAGAATATGATTCACATGAGAATACATAGAAACATACGTAGTATATACATACAGGTAAACCAAAAAAATCATATTTGAAAAAAAAAAAGGGGTACAAAGCAACAGAACAAGCACAAAAAATATACAGACATTGAATGAAATATTGAACACTTTAATATGAAATAAGAGTACACGTATCCACCTCTGTAACTCCTCATCTACATTCCCTCCAAAGAGTCCATCATTTTCCCCAACCATTCTATTTGTTTAAATGTAGCAATGCAGGAAAAACACAACGGACATGAAGGAGGTTAATATGCAGGAAGACATGTAATGAAGATAAGTTATTATGTAGGAAGGTACACAACATCTACATACGATAAACTAGGTGAACACATATACAGACAATAAATGAAATAAAAAACAACGCAATATGAAATAGCACGACAAGCATGTACCTTTCCATCTCCTCTTCAACCGATGCAGTCAAGACTCTGTTGGTTTCTCCAGCTATTATGTTTGTTTGAATGTGGGAATGCAAAAAATACAATGAACATGAATGGAAGATGGTATGCACCAGAGAACAAGTAATATGTACATACAGTAAATGAGACCCAACGTATAGAATAAAATATAGGCAGAAACATGAACCTTTTTGCTTCTCCATCCATAGTTGTAAATATGTAATTTTTTTTGATGCCCAAAATATATTACAATGCACAAAATATTATGAAATTGCATGGCCATAGCTAAACGATTTTTGGTTTTTTGTGGAAAAGTATCCAAATATGCTTCCACCCATGGAAATACATGTTCTTTATCCTCTACATAGACTTTTGTGCCCATGATACAAGATTTTGGTTTTCCATGGAAAACTACTTAATTTTATAATTTTGCAGTATATTTGTTGTACATATCATATTTCAAGTACAAGACAAATTGTATCATGGTCACACCAGTCTATATAGAGGATAAAGAACATGTATTGTCATAAGGGCACATTTAACCATGGAAATATAATTTTGCAGTATATTTGTTGTACATATCATATTTCAAGTACAAGACAAATTGTATCATGGTCACACTAGTCTATATAGAGGATAAAGAACATGTATTGTCATAAGGGCACATTTAACCGTACATGTTTTATAAGTGCAACTTGCATGTGTTTTATTTTAACAAAAAAACAACAAATATTACAATTTCACATGTACTTCTCGAACTATTTTTCATGCAACTATTTT
>JASDQU010371050.1:58555-73579 GCA_032191745.1 Picea mariana
AAAATATACCCCACAAATCTATCCTAGGAAAATAAAATCTAATTCAAGGATGATTACAAACATATCCTTCATTACACATCGTGGCATACCATACAACATTTGCATTGCAATACAACTACGTCCGTTGTTTGGAGAATCGGAATGGTTATGCAATGATGCTTTCCTCTACTTTAATAATCCAAGATCCTCCTCTTTAAGCTAGCTTCAAGGGTTATAGTAGGAATTTATGACACAACATAGATTAATAAATAGCAAACAAACCAAAAAAAAATTAGATGTAGTAATAATGGATTTTTTTCAAATTAGTTTCTAGTAGTGTAGCATATAAATTGTTTAGAAAATGATTGAAGAATGACAAAATTATAGGAGAAAAATTAACAATCTATTATTTTTTTGAGTTAATGAGTTATGTTACAAGAAAAAATAAAACAATAATATTTTTTTAAAAGAATGATATGTTTGTAATATAAGAAACATGTCTATGTGTGTTTATAATTTTTGAGTATGTGTAACATAATGAAGTGGCTAGTTAAACAAAGACATTGAAAAAAAAATGTTGAATTTGCTATGGTTTATTCATTTCATGTCATCAACTTGGGTACTCCGACTATAGATCTAAGGTAGACAAATAGGATGAGAGGTGATGTGTAATAGGTGATAAGTGGATGGGACAAGTGTTATTAAATGAAAGCATGTTTGTAAGACTCTCACCTAGAGTGGCATCAAGCACCTCCGTTGCACCAATGTGGAGGGACAACTCGATTGAACATGACGCCTTGGCTTAAAGGCAAGGCACACATTTTGGGGCTTCCTTGGAAAGGTATACTTCGGATGGACATATTGGCCCATTGGAAAGATAGTGTAGATAGGTGTAGAGACTTGGGTGCCCCTACGGACAAATAGGGCGCTTCACAGAAAAGCTACAGAGACTTGGGTGCTCCTGTGAACAAATAGGGCATTGTTGATGAGTCAAGTTGGATGCACGAAAGAGTGGGGCGGACTTGGCTAGAGACTTGATGAGTTGGAGTGTTGAGACTTATACAAATCGATTCAGTGGGAAATATGCACATGGGGATTGTGATGGGCAGTCAAGGTTCCTTCAAGCACAAGTTGTCGTGAATTGCGATCACAGAATGCACTTGTTGAGCATACTCCCTTGGTCACACATTCCTTGGGCCTGAGTTCATTGGGTGCCTTCGGTGCACTTGGACATGAACGGGAGTTTTGGATCGACAAATAGCCTTGACGTGCTTGAGATGACTTGGCGAATGGGGCGACCTTGGAAGACAATTGACTTATTAGCTTGAGATGAATTGGATGTGGACTCAACAATATAGAGGGGTTGAATATTATGATTTGACTTAAGGTGACTTGGGACAACTTCATGAGAGATGACTTTCCAAGTGATGGAAAAGGCACGATCAAAATTTCTAAGTGTTCAAATTTTCCAACATAATTTGTTGATGGCCGATGATTAGATCGGCAAGTCTGGAAAAGAGTTTGGTTTGACCAAGGGAATTCATCAATTATTGATGGTCAATTATCGAGGATCAGTAGAATTTGGCGAAATTTTCCATGTGTCCCAAGGAAATCGTCGATCGTCAATGATCTTTGATCGAGGGTTGACAAAATTAATGAGGTGTTCAAATTCTTCCAAGAGGAGTTGTCAATTGTCGATAAGAAAATAGGAGGGTGGCATTCCATGCCATGTCAAAATCCATGTGTCATTCCATATAAGCCAGAGTGCCATGTCAATTTCCACGTGTCATGCCATAACTTGGGTACTTCGACTATAGATCTAAGGTAGACAAATAGGATGAGAGGTGATGTGTAATACGTGATAAGTGGATGGGACAAGTGTTATTAAATGAAAGCATGTTTGTAAGACTCTCACCTAGAGTGGCATCGGGCACCTTCGTCGCACCAATGTGGAGGGACAGCTCGATTGAACATGACACCTTGGCTCAAAGGCAAGGCACACATTTTGGGTCTTCCTTGGAAAGGTAGACTTCGGATGGACATATTGGCCCATTGGAAAGATAGTGTGGATAGGTTGTAGAGACTTGGGTGCCCCTACGAACAAATAGGGCGCTTTGTAGAAAAGCTACAGAGACTTGGGTGCTCCTGTGAACAAATAGGGCATTGTTGATGAGTCATGTTGGATGCACAAAAGAGTGGGGTGGACTTGGCTAGAGACTTGACGAGTTGGAATGTCGAGACTTATACAAATTGATTGAGTGGGAAATATGCACATGGGGATTGCGATGGGCAGTCGAGGTTCCTTCAAGCACAAGTTGTCATGAATTGCGATTGCAGAATGCACTTGTTGAGCGTACTCCCTTGGTCACACATTTCTTGGGCCTAAGTTCATTGGGTGCCTTTGGTGCACTTGGACATGAATAGGAGTTGTGGATCGACAAACAACCTTGACGTGCTCGAGATGACTTGGTGGATGGGGTGGCCTAGGAAGACAATTGACATATTAGCTTGAGACGAATTGGATGTGGACTCGATGATTAGAGGGTTTTGATGGAATGATTTGACTTAAGGTGACTTGGGACCACTTCATGAGACACGACTTTCCAACTGATGGAAAAGGCATGATCAAAATTTCTAAGTGTTCAAGTTTTCCAACATAATTTGTTGATGGTCGATGATTGGATCGTCAAGTCTAGAAAAGAGTTTGGGTTGACCAAAGGAATTCATCAATTGTTGATGTTCGATGATCGAGGATCGGTAGAACTTGGCAAAAGTTTCCATGTGTCCCAAGGAAATCGTCGATCGTCGATGATCTTTGATCGAGGGTTGACAAAATTAATGAGGTGTTCAAATTCTTCAAGAGGAGTTTTCGATTGTCGATAATAAAAGTGGAGGGTTGTGTTTCATGCCATGTCAGCATCCATGTGTCATTCCATATTAACCAGAGTGGCATGTCAATTTCCACATCTCATGCCACATCAGCATGGTTGTCATTCCAACCAAGAGATGGTCGATCATTGATGGTAGAGGTTCAAAGAATTTTGTAAACAAGTGGTTGCCAAGGAAATTCTCCGATAGTCGATGGTAGATGATTGGGGCTTGACGAAATTTGTGGGAAATCTTGGTTTGTCAATATTAATGGTTGATCGTCGATGATCGGGATTCAAGGAGATTCATGAACATGTTTGGTTTTCCAAAAGGAATCATCGTTCATCGATGTAGTGTTGGAAATCAACAATGTAGATTGCTTCGAGTTAGACATCGACGACGAAGATTCATCTACAAGCCTGGGGAATTTTTAGCAGACCATCGATTGAGTTTTCACCTGATTTAGGATTGACGACTCATATTTAAAGGCTATTATAATAGTAAAACAATCAATTTCCTATGAAATTTTCATATTTTTGAATGTCTGAAACTTGTGGGCTGAATTTAAGGCCATAAATTATGTTTTTAAGAAATAAAAAAGATGGTGGGAATAGAGTGTACAATACTCTTTGTCTTTATATCTTAAATAGAAGAACTCGGAGAGAATTATCCAACGATTTACTCCAAGCGAAAAACAAAGTTCATATAAGAAAGTTATAGTTGAAACAATTAAGGTAAAATTCAGGCACCAATTTATTTCCAAAGGGCATAACTCCTTGATCAGAAGTATGTTTGAGGAACAGAAGCAGTATGTGGAAATATTATGAACCATACAATACATCCATGGAGATGGATTTGGAAATATGGGTATATAAAAATGTGTTGGGAGAGAAAGAACGCACATGTAGCATATAGGGATAAAATGGGAAAATAATCTAAACTTCTTCAGGCCATAACATTCAGCTCGGAGCTCTGATTTGAGCAAACAAATAGTCACTAGAAATGTATTAAGGAGGATAAGACATTTTTCCACCCATAATTTTGAATTCGGCACTAAAATTTTATAAGAAAGTAATAAAGTAAATTTTGCAGCAATAAGTGAGTGGAGATTGCAGCTTGTGAATGTTGAAACTTTTTTCTCAGAACTCAAAATGAGGTAGGAGTACATCCATTAGAGAGATATTTCAGAGAGGAATGTTATAAATTGAGATGAATAATAACATCTATTCTAATTAATGAAATGTTTTATAGTATGCATGTGCTAACAATAATTATTACATGCACATTTCTTACAAAATTAGAGGTACAGAAAAATACCTTTGGTTCTTATATGAGGACTGTATTTATGGAAGATGTCCATGGATCTTATATCCATGAGGAGGAGGTTGTGGGTCTACATGTTAGCATGGGAAATGTTGAGCCACAGTCTAATGGAAGGAGAGGTAGGTAGGAGACTGTAACTATGAGAAGCCTACATAGATAAGTGCAAAGCTATAGGGCAGATAATGAAAGGATTATAAAGTTTCATGAAAAGATACTTCAAAGTATAAATATGCTGCATATAAAAGTTAACAAAGACTTTGACACCAAGAAAACAATTGTTGATTAAGGTTGGTTGTGATTGATGTCAACCCTTGAAGAAAGTTTGGTAGTGAATTCCAGTAGCACAAAGGTTTGGGTAATGGACCCAAGGTTGTTTCATGTATAATGGTATGATTTTTGATATATTTGTAGGTTATACTATTCTATATGGATAGTACATTTTGTTCCATTTCTTATGGTATGTGGAACGTCGCATAACTCCTCAAATTTTGAGAGTTATGGCCTTATGAAGTTGGAAGACCCTCATACGTAGGCTTGAAGCCCAAAAAGGTTAAAGAAGTTAAAGAGCTTGCAAAGAAGAAATTATTATTTAAATGGTAAAGAAAATTGACAAAGTCAAGGAGGATTATTTAAATAATAAAGTGAAGTGACAAAATTAAAGAATATTATAAAGTGAGGTGACAAAGTCAAGGAGGAATATTTAAATGATAAAGAAATGGAGAACTTTCTAATTATGGAAAGTGGTTAACCCTAAAAATGAGGAAAATAGGTTAAGTGACCTAGAAATGGGTTAAGTGACCTAGAAATAGGTTAAGTTACCTATAAATAAGTCGAGTGACTTAGAAATGGGTTAAGTGACCTAGAAACAGGTTAAGTGACCTAGAAGTGGGTTAAGTGACCTAGAAGATGCTTTTAAGGAAGCTACTTGGAGAGTATAAATAAGAGGCAAGGCTCTCTCATTTTAAATCACACTTGAGCATATTGAATATATATAGGTGACTGAGGTAAAAAAAGCATATATAATATTAATTTCAGAGGGAAGGTGAAGAAAATAAGGCCAAAATTGAAGGGAGGATAAATTATTTTGATGACGCTTTATAACGTATGTTATTTACAGGTCAGCTCACCATTTTCGCAATAGATTTTTTTCTAGAATGATTCAGACCGTGGAATTGATAGGACATTGAGGAAACATATTAAAGTATTTGTGGTTAAAAATTCATCTTGTGGGTCGTTGTATTTTTAGAGTTACACTCCGTGGAAAATAACGTTTGTGGCTAGTCCTGAAACTAGTCTAAAACAGGTGTTTCAGGAAAAAACGTCATAACTTCTTCATAAGATATAAAAATTCTATAAGACCAAATGTGATGGTTAGATTATAGTCTGTAGTATTCTCTATAACATTTTCAGATATATTCAACAAATAGTCCATGTGGGGAATGCTCTACAAAGTCGCTCTCTAGAATAAGCCAAAATTCAGCAAGGTATGTCATTTTTTCTATAATTCCTTTTATGAAAGGTTTCAAGTAGTGACACCTAGAGGAATTGCATAAAACAAAATGAATAAAATTTTGTACGATTTTCAAATATTTATTCGTTACAAGTACATAGTTATGATTATTTCAAGTTAGGATTGTTGACTAATCCCAAACTAGTGATGTGAGACTAAAGAAAAGGTTGATGAACATGCTAGTCTCTTGTTGTGAAAGTTAAGGAAGGTTTGTAGGTATGTGATCATATACAATGGGTCTATTACAAAGTTACAAATCATATTTTGATGATGAAATTGATGAGGGATTTTGGTTAAGGTACATGTTGGGTGCATGGTTGAGACAAGTAGTTGATGAGTTGGAACATACATGAGGTGTATAGTTGATGGTGTTGGTACATTTTGATGAGTCATAGTTTATAATTAGTTGACACATGATTGGTACATACTTGGTACATGGTTGGATGCACTTGTTTATGCTACAGGTTGATAACAGGTTGTTTTGGTCTAGGTTGGTGCATGGCTGATGCACTTGTTTATGGTACAATTTGATTACAGGTTGAGGTACAGGTTGATGCATGGTTGATGGATGGTTCGGGTTTATTGGTACAAGTTTACAGTGGTATATCTCACAATTATAGTGTGATAGTGGTTCCATCATTCTACTTCTACTTCAGGGCAGTTGGATGGATCAAGGACAGGTGGTTGTATTCACCTTTCGGTTGTAGCCAGAGAACATAGGGGGTTGTATCCTCCTTTTTCTTGTATCCATAGAATAGGGGAGTTGGAGCTTCCTTCAAGCTATAGCCTAAGAAAAAAGGGGGTTGGAGCCTCCTTCCATTTGCAACTAGAAAACAAAGGAAGTTGGTTCTTCCAATGAATGTAATTCTTCAAGACATATAAGAAAAAGGATTTTGTGGTTTTCTCCCACTTTGGGTTTCCATGTAAAACACTGGTGTATTGTGTATGTGTACGATTATTCATTGTTCATTTCTTATTTACTCTGCAGTTATTGGATGATAATGCTAGATTGATATAACACTTATGTTATCACATATTATTGCATGTTTTTCCTTTAAAGTTGACCATTGGGTGACCAGATGTGAAATAAGGGGTTTAAAAAACCCACAAATGTGTTTTACCCAAGTTTGAGGCACACACTCTTCTGGTAAGAAAAAATCCAATCAAGTTTAGGCTCAGTCTTAGCCATTTGATATAGCGGGAGGCATGGCACCAGATCTAAACCGCAGAGGAATTCATTTCAGGAAGTTGGAAGTGAGAAATGTCAATGGCCCAAGGTCCCGAAATGTGATGTCTCGAGTCCTAAAATGTCGATAAGATCTGAGCCATTAATTTAGAAAACTCATGGACCGTCAATTTGGGCAAGTTGGAGAATTAGAATTAGGAAGAAGGGAGGTGAGTAGTCTTTCAAATTCCTGAAATGCAAAGTCCTAATACGATGAAAATTAGATCTGGACCATGGATCTTATAGGGATAAGTGGCAGTCGATCTGATGGTTCGTGGAAATGACTTTTGGGAGTTTTGGAAGGAGTCAAAAGCGAGTAAATCTGGGTCATCCAAGCCAGAGGGGCACATGGCACTCGATATGAGAATCACAATTTCACTTATTGGAGGTTTGAGAGTAAAGTGCAACACAAGTTCACGAAGCGCGAAATTGCGACGTGCCTATGGACTAGGCTCATGGTCACTGCCCAGGGTCATATGGAAGCAAGGCTAGATGAAAGGTAGGCTCCTAATCGAGCGGTGGGTGGTTGGATTTTTTGAAGAGGTGATCTTGGCCGTCAGTTTCAGGAAGATCCAACTATTGATACATATGGGTTGTTTTGCGATTTCACATACCGTATTATTTGAAGTCAAGGGGAGTGAAAACTCTCAAATTGCAAACTCCTGAAATTTTATAGGGGATAGGCATGAGGTTATATCCCACAGTCATGTGGGACAAAGGAAAGAGATTCCCAAAGATCAAAACACCTAAGTCGGTTACAAAGAAAGATATGCACGACCTCTGGACACCATAATTGACTCGAGAAAGTCGTGAGCCTGGCTGGAGCATTCATGGGTGTCAGGCCTCCATCTCGATCCTAATGCAGTTAGTTAATGAAAGCAAGAGGAAGGTGGTTGAAACCTCACCTCACCCCATAAATGGAAAGCATGGAGGGTCCAACCATGGAAAATAGAGTTGTCATCCTGTGGTACCCCCTGCAAGTGGTTTTCCTGCAAGCCCATAATGATCTGAGTTTTCTTCTGACAAAGGAAAACCTGCATAGTCTGACTGAGAAGACAGTGCACCATGGAAGCCCAAGCATGCCTCTATTGTTGTTTACAAAAATTTTGAGTATATGTATGGAGTTTTTTTATTTTGTAAAGGGTTGGTATTTGGCTGAGAAGAGCTCCAAATCTGTAATTTTGTTCTACCAAAGTTGTTCTCTGGTTATGTAATCGATTTGAGACTTTCATGTTAATAGAAATCAGCTTCCCCCTTTCCATTTTGTCTGTAAAAGTTGTTTAAAACACTCAGGCATGGGCGATCCAGTCAAGGATATTTATACTATTGTAATGGAAGTTTGATTACAACAGTATCATGGTTAGTTTTATCCATTTCCTTGTGTATCTGTTTCCTTATAACATTGAATGGATCGGGCATGGACCATCCAGTCTGGCTATTGTTGTTGTAGGATAATGATCTGATCATTTTGCAGCTGTAATTGTGTCTCTCATAGACATATTTTGGTGTTTGAATTTGAGCACAAGAACGCTCTTGAGCTTGAGTTTTATTCTTGGAGCTGCGGGAAGGCCTGATGCCCATAGCAATTTCCTTCACCCTTTCTCCTAATTCTTCCCTCTGCTCTCACTCTAACTTAATTTACTGACTGAATTTAATGTGACCCTCACTTCCCTGTGAATTTCCTGTCCAGTTTTGTGTTGAACATATTTCATATTGTTGAGTTTTGGCCATCGACCATCCACATTTAAACCAACATCTACCCCAAACACTAATGGTTATTGAGCTTACCTCTACCACAATCCAAGGATGACTTCCGGTGCTAACATTTATGGTGTTGTTGTCGGGGACGAAATTGAATATTTTCCCTGGGTAGAATGACAACAAACTTCTGAGTCTGAAGGTGCATCAGACATCATAACCTTTGAAGATTGCAACTGTGCACGTGGAGACTCCATTATCTCAGCTCCGTTGTTTCAGTGTGACTGCTTCTGGATACACCTGGTATCCCCTGGGACAACACAATGATCAGATCTGGTCTTTGATGGTGAACAAAGACTAGACACACTCATTATGCATATCATTCACCTGGCGACTCAATGGTTAAAGTATCATTGGTGACTCCACTAGTTCGACATGGAAAAAATCTTGGCTCGGAGGTTTGCTTCTTTTAATTTTCTATTGTTCCTGGTTTTCCTATTGTTGTCCCTACTGTGGATGAATGGGTTGAATTTTTGCCCATATTTACAGAGTGTAAAGAGGACAACCCTGCTCAACATCTCCATGAGTTTCAAGAACTCATGCACCAGTGAGAGATACATCATGAGGATGTATTAATGAAGATGTTCATGTTCTCATTAGCAAGAGATGCTCGCGAGTGGTATCACTTCTTACCTCCTACTAGCATTTCCTCCCTGAAGTAGTTTCATGCAGCTTTTAATAGGCACTGTCAAAGGTATTATTCCTCTGAATTTATTTGTCATAATTGTTGTGACGAACATGAGGAAAGTGATCAAGATATGACTATTTCGGATGAAAAATATGAGGAATCTAAAGGTCGTGACGATGAGGACCATAAGGAGGATGAAGATGCTTTGGACAAAGTAATGGAACTGGTAAAATCTCTCTCTGCCAAACTAGAAATGTTGGAATCTGAAGAAAGTGTAGAGGATTTTCTAGTCCTTGAGGTGGATGTTCTTGGCAACTCTACTGAGGATGACAATGAAGATTTCATAGTTGTAGAGGCATTAGTTTCTGCCCCTGGTGAGCCTGATGTCTCATATTTAAAGGAAGAATCCATTGTGGAAGAGTATTGTTCTCTTTTTCTTCACGAGATTTCCCATGATGTGTTTACATTTGGGATTGAAAAGAAGGATCGAGAGATCATTCCATTTTTGCAAGATGGAGGATTTTTGTGCTCACCCAGCTTTGATGATTATTCTGATGAAGAGAAACAGAGCCCCACATCACATTTTGCTAACCAAAGGATCAACCATCCTGTATATGACAACTACAAATCATATTTTGAGTTCGATATGTAGGATTTCCAAGAACATACAATAGAGCCATGTCTTCTTTTCATTAACAAAAATCATCATGAGGGAATCAACCATCCTTGTCCTGTAGGAATCACTGAGCAGCAAATTGAAGAGCATATCTTTCCCACGGATCTTATTTATGATGATTATGAATCAAACCCTTGGGAGAGCAAAGAAGAAGAACCAGAAGAACCAGAGGAGTAGCAGAATGGGCAATTTATCTCCTTTCCAAAGTCTGTAAGTGAGAAACCATCGACCGAGAGAGGTCATCCTACATCAGGCTCTCACCCACCTATGCCTCCCAGAGACATTCGGCCCTACATGAGAAGATGTGGAGCAGAGCAGGATTTATGCCACCAATTTTCTAGATTTTTCCAGTTAACCTATGAGCCTGTGAGGTAATACATGGAGTTGTATTTCCTTCATGTTTTGAAATATTGACCTCAATATTAGAAGGAAAGCTAAAGAATGTAATTGTTATGTTGTCACGGTTGCATTTTCTGTTATCAGTCACTGACAGAATAAAAGGGCTTCCAGTTAGGAAGTTACTTGAGTGGCTATGGTGGAAATTTGATTTCACCTAGCACTGTGTAAAAATAAATTAGTTTAGGACTATACATAAATAATCTCCTTGGATCATGTGTGTTTCTTTTTGTTTTTACTTATTGGCTTTTATTCCTCAGCAGGGTTTTTGAGCTTGACTTCATTGCCCAATAGAAGGCAATTGGAAGTGCAAAAGGAGATCTTAGAGCCTCGATGGAAGGACTCTATCCCCCATGGAGCCTAATGTTATCACATATTCTTGCAAGGGGATGTTTTTCCTTTGAAGTTGGCCATTAGGTGAGCAGATGCGAAAGAATGGGTTTAAAAAACCCACAAATGTGTTTTATCCAAGATCGAGGCATGCATGCTTTTGGTCAGAAAAAATCCAATCAAGTGCAGGCTCAGTCTTGGTCATCCGATCCAGCGGGCTGCGTGGCACCAAATCTGAACTGCAGAGGAAGTCATTTCGGGAAGCTAGAAGTGAGAAATATCGACGGCTCGAGGTCCTGAAATGTCGATGTCTTGAGTTCCAAAATGTCGATAAGATATGAGTCATTAATCTAGAAAAGTCATGGACCATCGATCTGGGCAAGTCAGAGAATCGGAATTCAGAAGAAGAGAGGTGTGAAGTCTTTCAACTTCTTGAGACGTGAAGTCTTGATGTGATGAAAATTAGATCTGGACTATGGATCTTATAGGGACAAGTGGCAGTCGATCTGATGGTTCAGGGAAATGACTTTTGGGAGTTTTGGAAGGAGTCAAAAGTGAGTATATTTGGTTTTCCAAGATAGAGGGGCATGTGGCACTCGATCTGAGTGTCGCAATTTCACTTATCAGAGGTTTGATCATAAAGAGAAACACAAGTTTGCGAAACACGAAATCAACGCACATGTGGACCAGGCTCACAGTCACTACCCAGAGTCATATGGAAGTAGGGATAGATGAAAGGTAGGCTCCTGATCAAGTGGTGGGAGGCTAGAGTTTTGGAAGAGGTGATCTTAGTCGTCAGTTTTAGGCAAATCCAATCGTTGATACATATGGGTCATTTTGTGATTTCGCATACTGCGTTATTTGAAGTCAAGGGGAGTGAAAACTTTTGAATTGTGAAATCCTGAAATTTTATAGGGGATAGGTGAGAGGTCACTGCCCATGGTCATGTGGGACAAATGAAAGAGATGTGCAAATATCAAAGCGCCCGAGTCAGGTAAAGTGAAATATATGCACAACCTCTGGACACCAAAATTGAATCAAGAAAGTCATTATCCCTCCTAGAGCATTCATGGGTGTCAGGTCTCCATCCCAATCCTAATGCACTTATTTAATGAAAGCAGGAGGAAGGTGGTTGAAACCTCGCCTCACCCCATAAATGGAAAGTATGGAGGATTTGGCCATGGAAAATAGATTTTTCAGCCTGTGGTACTTGCTGCAAGTGGTTTTTCCTACAAGCCCATACTTATCTAAGTTTTTGTCTCACAAAGGAAAAACTACATAGTCTGACTAAGTAGATGATGCACCATGGAAGCCCAAGCATGCCTCTGTTTTTGTTTACAAAAATTTTGACTATATGTATGGAGTTATGTTATTTTGTAAATGGTTGGTCTTTGGTTGAGTAGAGCTCCCAATCTATAATTGTGTTCTGCCAAAGCTGCTCTTTGGTTATGTAATCGATTTGAGACTTTCATGTTAATATAAATCAGCTTCCCCCTTTCCATTTTGTCTGTAAAATTTGTTTAAAACACTCGGGCATGGGTGATCCAGTCGAGGATGATTATATTGTTGTAATGGAAGTTTGATTATAGTAGTATCATGGTCATCTTTATCCATTTCCTTGTGTATCTATTTCCTTATAAAATTGAATGGATTGGGCATGCACGATCTAGTCTAGCTGTTTTTGTTGTAGGATGACGGTATGATCATTCTACAGTTGTAATTGTGTCTCTCGTAGACATATTTTGGTGTCTGAATTTGAGCACAAGAATGATCTTGAGCTCTAGTTTTCTTCTCAGAGTTGTTGGAAGGCTTAATGCCCAGAGCAATTTCCTTCACCCTTTCTCCTACTTCCCTCTGCTCTCACTTTAACTCAATTTACTGACTGAAGTTAATGTTAAAAGGGATTAAAAATGATTAAATTTCTCTATTGTTGATTCACCCCCCCTCTCAATAATCCAACAATAGTTAGTGTTAGACAACTGACAACATCTAGATATCAAGGTAGAAGGGATGATCACGAGAATGATAAGTGTTCAAGAAGCATGAGAAGGAAACATCATTTTCTAAGGAAAACCACCAAAAGAACTCATGCAATTTTCTCCCACATTCTCCCACATGTTGTTTTCTTTGCATACATGAAGTCACAATATTACATAGTCAACAATCTAGGGTAGTAATTTCCATTGTTTCTCTACACTGGGAGAACTTCTTTGTGCTCACAGACTTTGTCAATGGATGTGCAACAATCTTGAAAGTGTCAACCTTCTCTAGCAATACCTTATTATCTTCAACCATGTCTCTCACAAAGTGATATTGAACATCAATATGCTTTGTCTTTGAAAGATAAGTTGGGTTCTTTTCCAAGAATATTGCACTCTAACTATTTCAATCTAATCTTACTACTTGTTGTATCGACCTAATACCTGAACACAATCTCTATAACCATATTGCTTCCTTGCATGCATGAGTGGTTTCCATGTATCTAGCTTATGTAGTTCAGAATTCCACTACGGCCTATCTTTTTCTCATCCAAATGAGTTATCCTTGAAATAGGTTAATCACATACCCACTTGTAGATATTTTGTGATCCATATCTCTAGCCCAGTCTGCATCAACAAACCCATGTGTTATAGCAATATTTTCCTCACCTTATGAAAATTTTCTCAGAAGGCACTTTTCCATTTTCCTATGTAGACTTGAAGTCCGTTTTTGCAAATCCCAGAGATAAAAACATTATGTCCCAAAGGTGATTCTTGTATATCTCTTAACTTATGTCCCAAAG
This sequence comes from Picea mariana, assembly GCA_032191745.1. Lineage (NCBI taxonomy): Eukaryota > Viridiplantae > Streptophyta > Pinopsida > Pinales > Pinaceae > Picea > Picea mariana. Next base: position 72,031 of record JASDQU010371050.1, read on the forward strand.
GTGATTCATGTACATCTCTTAGATACCTTTTGTGGGTATCAAAGGTGATTCATGTACATCCATTAACTTATGCCCCACTTGGTTATTGATTTCATCAAATTTTTAGTTTGAGTTTTATCCTCCACAGATAAATATCCCTTTATTCATGGTTTTTTTTCTTCATTATTATGGTTTATTTTGTTTGGTGATATATTCAGCATAAACCCTTTTATTTGCACAATATGATGAAATAGTGTGATAACACGAAGATGTTATGGGAATTTGTAAAAGAAAAAAATATGAGTGAGGAGAATGAGTTTCATAGTGAAAAATCATGATCGAAGAGCTTCCAATATTATAGAAAATGTTCATAAAAGGTGCCAAATGACAAACAAGTTATACCTTAGGGAAACCCATCATAGGAAGTATCTACCATTAAATGGATACAATGGTGAAGAAGCAATTTGGGCTAACACATCAATTTCCAATGGGGGGATCCTATCAAAATTTTACATGGTAAAAGTTCAAATGTAATAGCATAGAAGGAATACTTAAACCTATATGTCAATTTATGAAGACACCTTATTGATCCAACCATGGCTAACAAAGTAAACCAAAATCACCAAGAAATATAGTCTCAGGTACTACACCTATGAAAAAATAGTTATAAAGTCTTACCAAATTCCTCTATGATTTAGTAAATCAATATAAGTATTATTATCCTTAAACCATTTGACATTCCATTTTATGGAAAAACCAACTATCACCCTTTTGATTATGGAATAAAAACAATGTTATTTTTGAAATGCATCCCGAAAGGAGTAACATGTCTATACATATAAATTGTGAAAACGAGCATATCTTTATTGTTAGTTGCAATAGAGTTTCCTTTGATGAATTATATGCAATCAGTAATTAAACAATGGCAATTTAAATTCAATGTGGTTTTTTTGGATGATGCATGACCTATGATTCTATTTCTTGCATATAAAGGTCTCAAAGAAAAGAATTTTATTTGGTTCTCTAACTAGATATGGATGGGAGTATCTTAGGCCTTGATTCGCTTTAAATTATTATTATTATTATTATATTCTTTAATTATGTTATGAGGTGTATAGAGTTGGTGGCTAACAATAAATTCAAGAATTTAAATAGTTTCTGGTCATCACTACACTAATTGAAACATGTTATTAATTGAGGATGCTAAGTGATTTGAAAAAACAAAAAAAAATTACTACTTTTGAATCATCTTCACTAATCAAAATAATAGCAAGGAAAAAATGAAAGTGACATGAAAATAAATAAAAAAATCAAGAAAAGAAAGCAGCTAACTTGATGAATAAACATTTCTAATATGTAATGCTATATTAGTCCTATGTTATTCAGTAAGTTATCGTTTCCATATCTTTCTATTTTTGTTTTGCATTCTTGAACTTCTTGGTGTATCAATTTTTCTAAGTGAAATCACTACAACCAATGGATATTATTGATCCATCAACCTCCTCAAAGATCCCCGGTAACAAAAACCTTAGGCTTTAATACCACTATGTAATAACCCATCAAGGTCTTT
>JASDQU010371052.1:765-40247 GCA_032191745.1 Picea mariana
ATATATATATATATATGGATTTTCTCAAATCATAATAGTATAGAATAATATAACTTAGGTGGACAGAAGTTATGAAGGAAGGGAAGTAAAATAGATTTCTATGGTTGAATAAATAATATACATTTTTTGGGGGGGAGAATTTAAGGTATCTGACATGTTAAGTTTGGCGTCTGGCACAATCTGTTGGTCGAGAAAAAATAAGTGAACTATTTATCTATATTTGACATAGGATGAGTACAAGGGAGTAGTCAACATCACCATCCAGGAACTCTGGCTACAAAACTTCCTCACTGAGCTCAGCATTCAGTTCAATCATCCAACTGTGATTCATTCTGACAACTAGAGTAGAGTAAAACTTTGTCAAGATCCATTACAAAGACAACAGATAAAACATATCGAGATCCATATGCATTTTATAAGAGAGTTGGTTCATGATAGGGTCATCGATTTGTAGTATTTCCATTTTGTTGAGCATAGTGCCAACATCTTCACCAACATCCTCATTGAGAAAAAATTCCATAGTGTGTGTGATCGTCTTGGAGTGAAGGACACAATTTCCTAGTAATTTTCTTTATATTCTTTTGATACATTATATTTTGATGGGGGGGAGGTTTCCCATGATATTTTCCCTCTATCCTCACTTTATTTCAGTGTTCATTAGTTTGATTGTTCATGGGTACCTAATACAGCCTTTGTTCTTGGGACCCATTCATTATGTATACTCCTATTGAGCACTCAACACACCCTAAAAGTCTATGTCCAATTTTACTTTTTGGGTACCACTTGATCTCTTTGCATTATCTGATTCGTCTCCATTTTGGAAAATGTTGCATTTTCTTACCATTTTTTAGTCTCGTTAAGTCTTTGAAAAGTTTGCTTGAAACTATGAAAATCATCGACTTAAAATATTTAACATTTAAATAAGGAATTAGGTAGCCAAAGCACTTCACCCTACACACTTAAGAAATTCGGCATCGGCAAACACGAGTCTTCTTTCGTGACAAGAATCACTACAGAGATCATTGATTGCCGATCCCTTTTGACATCAGGAAAAGGCGAAACGAGTAAATACCTCAAAAGAAAGAAATGTTACCACCGATAGCCAATACCCAACGTTCTCATCGAAGTCAGAGAAAATCAAACCGCGAAGACGACGATGCTAAAAAAAATCTCTCGATTCATGATTCTCGAAATATTTTGGCATCGTAAATTTTCGAAGGAACTAACCCAAAGGAAATTATGCGATAGGGTTTTCCCTGATCGTCGACCTCGGATATCATTTCGGCATTGGTGATCCCTAGTCTTAGTTTAGGAACGTGAAATTGAAAGAGAGTTCTAACTCCTATTAATACTTGGAGTTAAGTCACCGGTCTTCTTTGCGTTGTACCCCGAACCAGTTTTTCCACGTCATCATTGTACAACAAAATCATTCGGCGTCGGAGATTTTCTCCGAAGGATGTCAGCGGGAACATACATAAGGGTATCACCGATTCCATATCTGCCCACTAAGAAAGAAACGCGACGAGACATTTTAGCTCTAAGATACGATGGATCTGAAGCATTTAAAGAACTAATTAATTCAAAAATCACGCATTAGTTGCTAATTCATGTGTGAATAGAAAGGACCGTTTGAATGCGCCAATATAGTGCATCACCCTCCGCACTCCGCTGTCAACTCACGTAGAATTTATTTCCAGAGATTTGGCGGTAGGTTGTTTTGAATTTCACCCATCACTCAAATTAATTGGTTGATGCGACTGGTAGGATATGCCCCATTAAATCCTTTGAATTATTGTAAACAATATTATACTATGCGCAAGGCAGTTCGAAACATCCATAGGAGCGAGATGAGAAATCTGGGGAAAGCTTCCAATGCCCAGTGAGTATTAAACAACAGGTTTAGTAAGTGTTACAAGTATGTACCAGTCTATGGATGTTTTATGCTTCATTTCTTACGTTTTATCCAATGTTACTTTGTACACAAGACTAAAGATCATTTTTGGTTGCAGGAACAGTGCCTCTGAAGAAACCTACCACCAGAAAATCTCCAAGAGCACCAAAGCTATAGGAACCAGAGGTGGGAGAAGTTTCCTCCCTAGTGGTCACAAGACAATTGGAATTCGCTCCAAAGCCGATGCCCATCATCAAAACAACCACCAAGAAGGATTTCATTCAGCCTCTAGCCTTTGGAGACACAGAGGCAAACATCAGAACCAAAACAATATTCCCGCGTTGGGAACAACTTTTCAAGAAAATCAAATGGGAGGAATTCCCCGAATATACCCCGCACAATGATCCCGATACGAGGATAATCGACGATGAAGTCCTCCAAAATGTCTGAAAGGCATATCTAAACATGGTGGTGAGCAGGAATCTGGTATTCCCCTATGTAGAACTCCTGAAATGGCTTATCAAACACACTGACACAAAAAGATGTTTGATTAATGATGACAGTGTCGGATGTGTTGGGGTTTTCCTCTCAGTAGAAGTGCATAATTAATACAATCTCAGAGAGCCATAAGAATGACTAAACACCAATTTTGTTGTAAGTTTCTATGAGAAACACGACACCAGCAAGGTGATAGCGTCATGGTGGAGAGAGGATAAAAAGTTCACCAATTGGACCTCCGGTTTGTACCCAACTTCTAACCTAAGGGAGTCGTACATCTATCTAATGGCCCTCCTCTTCCGATTACATGGGGAGAAAGACTTCTCTAGGTTTTCATAGGCTTGGATGCCTCTAGCTTATACGGTAGCCATTTCCAGAATAGGTTTTAATTAGGGTTCCATCATCTCCAAACAGATAAGCACTTGCATAGGACAGGCTCAAACGCAGAAACAGGAAGAAACCCCATACTTCTATATAGATTCTTATCTATTGCATGTCATTTGTGCCAGAAATGTCTTTGTTGGAATGAAATTGAGATGGCACACATTAGATCTCTCGGTCCATGTGTATTTCAGCATATTGTGGGAGAACAAGTACAAGAAATCCTACTCTCTCATCTATGATCAGTTTATCGCACGTATTTATTTATTTTTGTTCAAGAAAGAGTGCCCAAGGATGTCCTATGCAGCCAAAAGGATTGTATCGAAAGTTGGCCACTCATATCTGGATGAGAGCGATACCTACATTAGGGTTTTGGTGCCACCGGAGCACCCCATCTATTGCCTATATATGTCCCTGATAAAATATTGGTAGGGGAAATCTACTATCAAACCATCTTGCAAGGTTACAATGCTACCTTGGTAAAAGATAAGAAGCGATCCTTCATACACTATGGAATTCATATTGGTTTATACATGGTAAAGGACATCACGTAAGCCAAGAAAAAAGGATTAATCCAATTGGATTTCCAATTCCAGACTGGATGTTTTTGCAAGAACGACCCAAAGAGCCTGGTCCTGAAGCACACATCACAAGTATCCTCCTACTGGCCATATGCCCATGACAGGTTTGAAGATGAGATTTTCATTGAAAATTCTCAAAACTGGGATGAGGTGGTGGAAAGTATGGCTGACCCTAAGGCAACCAAGTTCAAGGAAATCAGTTGGGATGAGCAATAAATAGTCCTGGAACAATCATCTCAAGAGGTCCTCAGGGCCATAGAAGAAAGAATAGCATCTGAATTAGTCGAAGCAGTGGAAGCTCCTTAGGAAGCCACCGAAACAACAAATGTTTCCCAGGTGGCCCCAATACAGGATGGAAATTTTCCCAAGGCTCAGGATGTGCAGGAGAGAGGGGAACTCATGTATCAATAGGCCCAACAAATGATGAATAGAATGCGGGATAACCCAAACCTCATCAGGATGTCAAGGCTTCTAACCGATAGTCCAGAAGAAATATCGACAGGGCCAAGCGACCCTGATTTTATGAACCCTGGAAACATCAATGGGTCAAATCACCCTGAATCCATAATGCCAACGGACAGATTGTTGGAAGGTGTGAAGACTCAACCAGAGACATGTTGGGTATCAGTAGAAACAAGAGCACTTAATCCTTTGAGCGAGTTTATAAATATATATAGTGATGATGAGAGCCCAGAGGCATCTCTCAAGACCCCTGTAACTATCCAAGAAGACAAGGGACCTGAGAATATTTCTTCTCCTGATTGCAGGGTCCAAACCCAAGAGGTCCCACAAAAGGAAATAAAAGCCAAAAATTTTCCCGACAACAAGAGGCTCAATGCACCGTAAACCCAAGAAGACAATCTGAAGGACAAGTCAGAACTGGATGAGCCAAAGCAAGGATCCCCATAAAAGGAAATCGATGTTTCAACGATCAATAAACAAGTATCGAGTCTTTTCATGATGCCTGTATCCTGCTCGACACTCAGATCCCCTACAATCTACAAACAAAGTTCGGGCCCTTGAAGAGTAATGAGGAAGTTCAAGAACCCAACCTTGAACAGATATACACCGACAGAAATCTAGGAAACACACTCACATGGGGTGATCAACAAATTCCCGAACATGTGGATGAGGTATCCTATATTTATGAAATCTCCTATGATCGAAATAGGAAGGCCATCGTCCAAAGAACCAAAAAGAAAAGGAGGATCACTTTGGATTTCTCCATCCTCATGACTACAGAGGAGAATTTGATAAACACAAAAAATGCCCGAACAATGGAGCTCCTCGTCATGGGGATGGAGATCTCGAAAGCCACCCAGGACAGATCCAAACAAGATGAAAAGGAGTTTGTTGCCAACCTAAAGGAACTAGAACATGTGCACCACCTAGATGAATACTTTCAGAACACCATTGATACCGCGGTATACCTAAGAAGCGAGTTCGAAGAGGCTGACAACAAGTTCACACACAAGCAACACCTTTTTTCTGCAAAGATAGTTGAGCTCCAGGAAGACACTCTCATGGCACTAGTGACGTGCAAGGATATTGAGTGGTGGTATAAAAGGGTTCAACAAGTAGTAGAGAGAATTGAATGCATTGATGGATTCCAACAAGGTCGAGATAAACAAGAACATGGAATCCGGATTTTGGGAAAAAGCAGTCTTGATCACATGAAGTGATCAGCCGAGTACTAGGCTAAGATATCTCAGGAACCACACCGGGAAATTCAAGAGCAGTGGGCCAAATGCAAGAAAAATTTGGATAAAATCAACAAAGCAATGAAGGACATTGAACTCCCATAGTTCGGCACCCGCGACGACTTCGTTGACTTATGTGACATAGTTGAATCACATACCAATCAAGATTCATTATAGGATGAAGAGCTAGCGAAGGTGACTGACACATCGCCAGGACACGTGCAACAATTTATGGAACATCTGATTAGAGCACAGACTATGCTACAGTAGTTAAACACTAATCTGGTGAAGTATCAGGCAACTACGGTGGAAGTCAGACGAATTTGCATGGATCCAATGGAACAACATAGATTTCCATGGGCCCAAACCTGGGAGGAGTTGTTTATCAGTTGGTCAGAGTATGAGAAAAGCCACCCTTTCGAAGGAATATCTTGAGACGACTGTTGGAAAACAATCAGGAGAGAAGTCCATGTGGCGAGTTTTGTTTTGTTTAAACTACACTTAGCCATTATTTTTAGTTAATTTTACATTATAAATAAGAGCATCGACCAATTAGTTAAGGGTCGATGGTTGTTGCAAGAAACTCTTCTATTTTTGTTTTTCCGAGAATTATTTTTGAGCTACCATTAATAGAGAAGTCCTTCTGGACCAGAGACGAAGTTATTTTCATCAAATTCATGTGTGATTAGACATGGACAAGAACTATTTCCTATCTCGTTTCATGAATGATATTGTAATGAGTTAGAGCTATTTAATCTATTATGAAGTTATCTGGTGCAATATTTTGTTGTTCTTTACTTTAATGATGAAGATGAATTGTTGTGTTATCATGTGATGGATGATTAAAGTAGGTGGATTATTCTTCTTTCCTTTGTTTTATCGCATATGTGTTTTCTTTATGTTAATTAGTATCTCAGACAGTAATTGGATGCTCACATGGTTAACGTATTATTATTAGGCATGTGGTATAGAATTGTCGTTTGCATGCTTCAGTAGTGGGTTATCCCAAGCTCAGCCTCTTCTCCAATAGTTAAATTTAATTCTATTTTGATGCCAAGTTGGTTTATACCGGATTACAATATTACTTCAGTCCAACCTAAGAGAAAATACAAAAAGAGAAATTCCCAACTGAAGGAGACTCCTTCACAAGAAAATGTAAATCCCATCAATTAATTGGTCAGATCGTGATATCTAGAGAACCATTCCACCATTTAATTTTGCAAAGTCTAATTACGTCTCGGTGGCAGTTTTGGTTCCTACTATTGAACTAAAGGGATTTAGGACCCATCAAAAGAACTGGCTCTAGAAGGAGGGCTGAATGAATGGCTGGATATATATTTTACATAGTATTTCAAACAACATATAGATTCAAAACATCCCACATGCATGGCTAGTCATCCCTAAGACAACCCACACACGCTGAGTACTCCTAAAACGAGTAATTCACCCCAGCCCAAGAAATAATATTTTCACCCTGAAATACCTTATGCTCTTCCTCATGAGGAATTAAATCAATTCAGAAGAATCATAAGAGAATAGGCCCAACAGATCGGTGCGTTGTCCTTAGCTCTGATACTTCCTCGAAGAAAAAATATAAGTAGGCCAGTGGTCAATACTCCTGACGAAGTTTTCGTTCATAGGGTAGAAGACTTAATAGATTTCACAATAACCAAAATCTAGGATCCTCTTAATCTGATACCCGAAACGCCATCCGACGACGTCTCTGAACCAAACAATTTTTCAGAGGAGGAGGAGTTTAACTCAGAGTCTGAAGATATTGAAGGAAAAAATGACCATAATGAAGAAAGGAGGAACCCACCTATAAAAAATCAACCCTGGTTGGCTAGAGATGATTTGGCCCTCCCGGGACCAGTCCATAACCTTCCCCAACATCCAAAGAAGTTACTTCCTAAGTTCTATCCCGAAACCTGAGGATTTCCTGAAGATCATATCAAGAAATTTATACTAGCGATCAGGCTTATGAACGTCCAACATGAAGACATTGTTTGCAGGATGTTCCCATACACTTTTGAGAACTTAGCCTCCACATGGTATTTTAACTTACCTGTAGGATCCATAACTAGCTGGACAAAGTTTCAAAAATATTTTCTATATATATTTGCAGAAGAGACTACTATGGGATCTCTGATGACTGAGTTTTTTGTCGCCACCATGAGTTTGAAAGAGAAGGCTAAATATTTCAATCAAATATTCATGACCATATTAAACAAATTCCATCCCGAATCCAAACCAACTCAGGAGTTGCAAATCAAATTATACGCTAATGTGCTCCCAGCTTCTATTTCCATGTTTGTGAAGAGGGTTGCCAAATGAACCTTAGCTGAGAATTTTGAATAAGATAAAATGATAGAATTCTAGATGAAAGGGTGTAAATAAGACCAGGTATATTTAGTTAATAAAGAAGTTCAACCTCCTCCCAAGAGAGGACTTCTTCTGACTAGACCGCCAGGGAAACAAGCAAAATAGACTCCTGACAAGGGTAATGGAGACATAGAAAATCTACAACGCATGGTTAAGAAATTATCGGATGAGATCATAGACCTGAAGAGAAATGCAAGGGAAGGAAATCAAGGCCAAAGGCCCTATAAGCCTTTCTTTAAAAGGAACCCGTCATCCAAATCCATTGAACCTCCCCCAGCTAGCTTGAATATCGATCTAAAGAATGTCGCAGTTGATTCCTTCTATGATTATCACCATGAAAACCACTATGAAAGAGACTGCCCTCAATACAATCATGTTGATATGGGATCTTGACCTAATTATGTGTTTCGACGACCTATTTCAGGTTCAATAACCACCCGCAGAGATCTCACTTGTGCAAAATAGAAGTAAAGTTCCTCTTGTCTCAAAGGATCCTACTACCACTCAAACGTCAGGGGAAAGGTCAACTCCCGATCACACGAAAGCACCTTTTTCTCCCCGTAAGAAACCTATTAACATCCATATGCGAGAATCGCCCAAACTGGAGTACAATGTAGTTGAAGATCTAAAGAAGTTGAAGGCTAATATTTTGGTTATGGACATATGCAAAATCCCTCAACAAAAATATTTCCTTCTACAAGCATTGAAATCAGTAGAAAACCCTACGACAAGCAATGAGCAGCAAATAAATCTAACTTCCACAAATCTAGTAAATAAACCAACTATGAATACCTGCTCAGAAGATAAGAAGGGAAAACCTTTTGTCCCACTATTTCTCTTAACGTTTGAAGTCTTCAATAGGAACATCCACAATTTTTTGGTAGATTCGGGAGCATATTCCAACATTATGCCCTTGTCTATTTGCAAAAAATTAAATATTTTTCCTCTCAAGAGCAATAAACATGTGATACAACTAGACAGAACCCAGTTCAAAGTCATGGGGGGACTTAGAGATGTAATGATCAAGATAACAACACATCCTAAGTTTGTGCAAGTGATTGACATCATTGTAGTAGACATCCCAGAGGCCTATGTGTTATTACTAAGTCGAGATTGGTCTGAGAAGTTAAACAAGTACTTTAGTATAGACTGGGCACACCTTTGGATACCACTGAAGGGATACAATAATATGATCATAATCGATAGGGAGATATACCTGAAACATATGGTCATTGGTCTAGAAACCTTGAAAAAACCCTCATCCACAAATTTCCCCATGTTGGGCAATTATTCCTGCGATTCCCACTTTGGGAACTTTTCTCCTCTCTTATCCGATGTCCCTCTCACTCAAAACTCTGAAATGGTTTTTCAAGAGAATTTTTCGATACCGACAGAAGACACCCTCTTCTCTCCAGACCTTGTGCTATAGATTATGGAACAAAAGATAGGGGAGCAAGAAAGTAATAAGAAAGAGGAAAAGGTGATTTTTGTTCACAAATTTGGACCATATACTTTGATGGATATAAATCATAGGAAGGATTAGGGGCAAGTTGCATCCTCATTGATCCAAAAGGTAAACATCATTTTCTATCTTGTAGACTAGAATTCGAATGCACCAATAACACCACTGAGTATGAAGCTCTAGTACAAGGGTTAAAGAAAGACATAAACTTAAGCGTAAAAGAATTAAAAGTTTTTGGAGACTTATATATTATCGTTAGACAAGTAACGAATACTATACATTGCAATTCCCCACACCTAAAGAATTATTAGGAGGAAGTAGATAGGTTAATAGAGAATTTTGAAGATTTCAATATTACCGTGATCCCTAGAGAAAAGAATATCCTTGTTGATTCCATGGCCACAATTGCTTCAATTTTGTCACCTCTACAAGATTATGAAGCCTCTCGATTCATTGTGGAACTACTCTATAAACCATCAGCTCCTATCAACATTTCTAATTGGAAAGTCTTTGAAGGAGATGAAAAGATCATAAAATTCTTGACTAGCCTAGACAATTTCAAATATTTGGCCATTGAGGACGAAGTATTCTAGGATAAATCAACAAAAATTGATCCTCGGACAGGTCAACCTATTGACAAATCGAAATCTCACACCATATTGAAAGAGATAGATAATTTGGAAAATCTATTTGACCTGAAAGAATGATTTAGGGGCCTAAAAATGCAAAGACTGGTAGCTCATGTCCCCTGCATGAAACTATAAATATCAAAACCCTGAAAAACCCAAAGAATGTGAATCTCGACAAGACTATATCTAAATAGGAAAGAAAGGATTATCTCAAATTGTTTAGACAATATCAAGATGTCTTCGCATGGTCCTACCGAGATCTAAAAACTTATCACAACTGTATCATTTAACACACTATATTGTTAAGACCTGAGGTGAAACCCTTCCAATAGAATATCTAAAAGTATCACCCATCCTTGGAACCTCACATGTATCAGGAATTACAGAAACTTCTAGATGCCAAGATCATCTTCCAGTTTAGGCATTTCGTGTGGGTAGAAAATATGGTTCCTGTGAGAAAAAAGTCTGGAGAAATTCGATTATGTGTAGATTTTAGGAACCTCAACATAGCTTTAGAAAAGGAAAATTACCCAGTCCCACCAATGGATCAACTCCTGTAGACCATGTTTGGCTCGAATATTTTCTCTCTACTGGATGGTTTCTCAGGTTACAACCAAGTCCTAGTTTCAGAGGAAGATTGTTTGAAAACTACCTTCCGAACCAAGTGGGGAACCTTCGCTTATAAATGCATGCCTTTTGGGTTAATCAATGTAGGGGTGACCTTCCAAAGGGACATGGACATAGCATTTCAGGGACTAATCAACAAGTGTGTGGTAGTGTATCTCGACGACGTAACTGTGTATTCAAAGAAAAGAAGACGACATCCAACACTTAACTCAGATTTTTGAAAGGTGTAGGAGATACGGTATATCCTTAAATCCTAAGAAAAAACAATTTGACATCGAGGAAGGTAAGCTGCTAGGCCACATTATATCTCAAGCAGTCTTTCACATAGACCCAAAAAGGATTAAGGCCATAGCTCAACTCTCGTTGCCTCACAACAAGAAAGCTATGGAGTCTTTTTTTGGGAAAATTAATTTTGTGAGGAAATTCACTCCCAATTTCGCGGAAAATATCAAACCCTTAAAAAAGATGATTCACAAAGATGTCGAATTTAAGTGGGATGATGAACAAAAGGATGCTTTCAGAAATATTAAAACTTCTATATCCCAGTCCCCTGTGTTATGAATTCTTGATTTCAATAGGGATTTCTTCCTCTATACTTTCACCTCTGACCAGTCGTCAGCTGCAGTATTTACTCAGAAGGATGATAAAAACAATAAGGCTCTAGTGTTGTTCATGAGAACTAATCTCCAAGGAGCCGAACTAAATTATCCTTCCGTGGATAAACATGCCTATGTAGTATATAAGGCAGTAAAACACTTGAGGTCTTACATCCTCAAGAACCACACCAAATTAATCGTGCCTCACCCTGTGGTATGATCCCTATTCACTCAACAGGATATGGGGGAGAGAAGAGGGAACTAGATGGAAGTAGTTCAATAATTTGATCTAGATATAAAACCTGCCAAACTAGTTAAAGGGAAAGGGTTATGCAAACTCACAACTGAAGCCCAAGACCAAGTAAATGAAGATTCTGGATGGGAGAATGAAATGGAATTATGGTGTGGTGAAATATCATATATTTCCCCAGGTCTAGAGTTTTGGTATGATAATTTGACCTATCTCTTGCACCATGGGACTTGTCTAGAAAATCTTGATCCTAGGGAAAGGAGAGCTCTCAGGTTAAAGTTCGCACAATATCACCTCATAAATTCGGTACTCTTCCAGATTAATTATGATGGGGTACTGTTAATATGTCTTGAACATGAAGATGCAGACAAAGTTCTGAAGGAGCTCCATGATGGCCCTGCCAGTGGACATTTTGCAAGAAACACCACCTCTCATAAGAGACTAAGAGCTGACTATTATTGGCCCACCTTGTTCAAATACGCTCACACCTACACTAGAAACTGCAAAACGTGTCTAATAAGAATTGTGATCAAGAAGAGAGAGGTAGTCCCTCTCCAACTAGTGACTGTGTCTAGGCCTTTTAAGCAATGGGGGTTGGATATCGTAGGAGAAATTGCACCATGTTCTTTGAGAAACACAAGTGTATACTTATTTCCACCAATTATTTCACGAAGTGGGAAGAGGCCATCCCTCTGACTCATGTAAACAAGAAGGTGGTCATCCAATCCATAGAAAAACAATTGATCACAAGGTTTGGTGTCCCTTCTGTTCTAGTTTTTGATAATGAAACTTATTTTTCTTCCACTCTGTTGACAGAGTTTTCTCTAGACAAAGGGATCATAATTAGGTACTCTGCAAATTATTATCCATAGGGAAACGGGGTGGAAGAATCAACCAATAAGAAACTAGTGAGAATATTAAAAAGGATGGTTGCAGATAACAAAAGGAATTGGAAAATCTACTCCATAACGCTCTATGGGCCGATAGGGTCACATCCAAGGAAGCTATAGCAAATTACCTATACTTTCAGGTTTACGGCCAGGAAGCCATTCTCTGAAATGGTCTTTATCTTCCATCTCTTCAACTAGCCCAAGGTTCTAGTGGGGAACCTTCATCGATCATACAACAAACAATTGATACACTACTCATGCTAGAGGAAGAGAGAGAAAAGGATAAGTCAAAATTTATATCTCACCAATAGATAGTGACAGAGAAAATGAGCCAAAAGGGAAGCATTCTAAGTTTCAAAATCTGTGGCTTGGACCTTTCCAGGTGGCTGAAAAGATTGGGGAAGGAACTTATTGGTTACAGAAACTGAGGGGGGAACCTGACGCCCTCCAAGTAAATGGCCAATCCCTCAAACAATATTTCCAATAATAATAATAATAAATGTTTTGTGTTTTGTATGAATGTTTTCATGATTTCGAAATGCATTTTTTTGTTGTTGTTTTCTTTTTCTTTTGGACTTTTGTGCTTTTGAAGGTTGTGTTCAGCGAGACAATGGTCAACTTTAAATCATGAGACATAGCAAACTCTGTTCCTAACTCATCGCTCATATAAAACACAAGAAGCATTGAGGACCTTTCGGTTACTTTGAGGAGTCCTCTATCTAACCTGCGCAAATAAACAACTTTAGAGAAATGTTAGAAGTGTCTTTTTAGTGGTTTGGTAAGACCTTAGGGGAAAGAATGAAAGATGGAAAGGACTACATGAACCCAGAAGACAAAGCTAGCAAAGGATCCACCTTAACCATCTCACTTTTCAAAATAAAAAGACATCATCCTCTCCCACTCACTCAGGGAATCATGCCAAAATAAAACTGATATTATCAAAAGAGTGAATAGTAGGAGAGGGTATGCAGATATCTYCGTCGGGGCTATGGACACTCGCTGGTAGTGGAGCAAGGTCTGTGATGTCAGGGGGACTCTGTCGGGGCTATGGATGCTCACTGGAAGTGAAACAACACCATAGAAAATGATTAAAGGTCACTAAAGTCTCCAGGTCAGTGAATAATTTACTAGATTTTTGTCAAAAAGGGCATGATTTAGGGTTACATAAAATGAAGGAGGAATAAAGGTTAAAAAACCCAGAGGCAGACCCGGAAGCATCAACTGAAGAATTTTGAATGCAAGGGTAATAGAGGCTTTGATTTAAAGCCAGTTAAGTTCTCCACCAGCTTTTTCATCAGCCAAGCTTGAAGGAAGAACAGAGATTCTTCTTATGCCCAGTAAGTTTCCATTTGTTGAGCACTCAACACACCCTAAAAGTCTATGTCCAATTTTACTTTTTGGGTACCACTTGATCTCTTTGCATTGTCTGATTCGTATCCATTTTGGAAAATGTTGTGTTTTCTTACCATTTTTGAGTCTTGTTAAGTCTTTAAAAATATTTCTTGAAATTATGAAAATCCTTGACTTAAAACATTTAACATTTAAATAAGGAATCAGATAGCCAAAGAACTTCACCCGACACACTTAAGAAATTCGGCATCGACAGATAGGAGTCTTCTTTCGTGACAAACATCACTATGGATATCACCGATTGTCAATCGCTTTCAACATCAGGAAAAGGCGAAACGAGTAAATACTTAAAAAGACAGAAATGTTATCACCGATACCCGATACCCGACGCACTCATCGAAGTTGGAGAAAATCAAACCGCAACGAAATTTTCGATGATGCTAAAAGTTTTTTCTCGATTCTTGATTCCTAAAATATTTTGGCATCGGGAATTTTCAAAGGACCTAACCCAAAGGAAAGTATGTGATAGGGTTTTCCCCGATTGCCGACCCCCAATATCGTTTCAGCATCGGTGATCATCGGGTTTAGTTTAGGAACGCGAAATTGAAAGAGAGTTTTGAATACTATTAATACTCGTGATTTAAGTCACTGGTATTCATTGCGTCGTACCCCGAACTAGTTTTTCCATGTCAATATCGTATGACGAAATCAGTCTGCATCGGAGGTTTTCTCCGGAGGATGTTAGTGAGAACATACATAAGGATATCGCTAATTCCCAATCTCCCCACTAAGAAAGTAATGTGACGGGAAATTTTAGCTCTAAGATACGATGGATCTGTAGCATTTAAACAACCAATTAATTCCAAAATCCCATATTAGTTGCTAATTCATGTGCGAATCAAAAGGATAGTCTGAAAGTGCTGATACAGTGCATCACCCTCCGCGCCCCACAGTCAACTCATGTAGAATTTATTTCCAGAGATTCAGTGGTAGGTTGTTTTTAATTTCACACATCACTTGAATTAATTGGTTGATGTGACTGGTAGGATCTCCCCCGTTAAATCCTTTTAATTATTGTAAACAAGATTATTCTGTGCACAAGGAAGTTCGGAACATCCAGAGGAGCGAGACGAGAAATCTGGGGAAAGCTTCCAAGGTCGACTGAGTATTAAACAATAGGTTTAGTAAGCATTACAGGTATGTATTGGTCTATGGATGTTTTATGCTTCATTTCTTACGTTCTATCCAATGTTATTATATACACATGCCTAAAGATCGTTTTTGGTTGCAAGAACAATGCCTCTAAAGAAACCTACCACCAAGAAATATCCAAGAGCGCCAAAGCTATAGGAATGAGAGGTGGGAGAAGCTTCCTCCCTAGCAGTCGCAAGAAAATCAAAATTCACTCCAAAGTCAGTGCCCAGCATCAAAACATCGACCAAGAAGGCTTTCATTCAACCTTYGACCTTTGGAGACACAAAGGCGAAGATCGGGACCAAAACAGTATTCCCGCGCTGGGAAGAACTTTTCAAGAAAATCAAGCAGGAGGAACTCCCCGAATATACCCTGCACAACGATCCCGATATGAGACTCGATGATGAAGTCCTCCTGAATGTCTGAAAGGTGTATCTACACATGGTGGCGAGCAGGACTCTAGTATTCCCCTGCATAGAAATCTTGAAATGTCTTATCGATCACACTGACACAAAAAGATGTTTGATTAATTACGACAGTGGAAGATGTGTCAGAAGAACGACTAAACACCGATTTTGTTGTAAGATTCTATGAGAAACATGAGACTAGAAAGGAGATGGAATCGTGTTGGAGAGAGGATAAAACGTTCAACAATCGAACCTCCCGCTGGTACCCAACTTCTAACCTAAGGGAATCGTACATCTATCTAATGTCCCTCCTCTGTCGATTGCATGGGGAGAAATATTGCTCCAGGTTTTCATAAGCTTGGATGCCTCTAACTTATATGGTATCCATTTCTGGAATAGGTTTTAACTGGGGTTCCATCATCTCCAAACAATTGAGCACTTGCATACGACAGGCTCAAATGTTGAAATAGGGAGAAACCCCATCCTTCTATATGGATTCTTATCTATTGAACATCATTTGTGCCAGAAATGTCTTTGCCAGAATGAACTTGAACTGACACATATCAGCGCTCCCGGTCCATGTGTATTTCAACATCTTGTGGGAGAACAGGTACAAGAAATCCTACTCTCTCATATGCGATCAGTTTATCACACGTATTTATTTTTTGTTGTTCAAGAAAGAGTGCCCAAGGCTGTCTGATGCAACAAAAAGGATTGTATCGAAAGTTGGCCACTGGCATCTGGATGAGCACGATAACTACATCAGTATTTTTGGTGCCACTGGAGCACCCCATCTGTTTCCTATATATGTCCCCGATCGACTAGTGGTAGGGGAAATCTATTATCATACCATCTTGTAAGGTTACAATGTTACTTCGGTAAAAGATAAGAAATAGGCCTTCATACCCTATGGATTTCATATTGGTTTCTACATGGTAAAGGACACCACATAGTCCAAGCAAGAAGGATTAAGACAATTGTATTTCTGATTCCAAACTGGTCATTTTTGCAAGCATGACCCAAAGGGCCTGGTCCTGAAGAACTCATCACAACTATCATCCTGCCGACCATATGCCCATGATAGGTTTGAAGATGATATTTTCATCAAAAATGCTCAAAACTGGGATGAGGTGGTGGCAAGGATGGTTGATGCTAAGGCAACCAGGTTCAAGGAAATGAGTTGGGATGAGAAAGAAACAGTACTGGAAAAATCGTCTCAAGAGGTCCTCGGGTCCAAAGAATAAAGGATAGCATCTGAATAAGTTGAAGTGGTGGAAGCTCCTTAGGAAGCCACCAAAACAACAGAGTTTTCCCAGGTGACCCCGATACAGAATAGAAATTTCCCCGAGGTTCAAGATGTGCAGGAGAGAGAGGCACGCATGTATCAACAAGCCAAACAGATGATGAATCAGATGCGGGATAGGCAGGACCTCGTCAGGATGCTAAGGCTTCCGACCGATATCCTAGAAGAAATCCCAATGGGGCCAAGCGTCCCTAATTTCATAAACCTTGGTAACATCAATGGGTCAGATGAACCTGAATCCCCAATGCCACTCGTCGGATCGTCAGCAGGTGTGATGACTCAACTAGAGATAGGTCGGGTATTAGTAGAAACAAGCATGCCTAATCCTTTGAGTGAGTTTATAAATATATATAATGATGATCAGAGCTCGGAGGCATCTCTCGAGACCCCTATAAATTTCCAAGAAGAAAAGGGACCTAAGAATATTTCTTCTTCTTATCCCAGGGTCCAAACCCAGGAGGTCCCACAAAAGGAAATAGAAGTCGAAAGTGTTCCTGACACCAAGAGGCTCGATGCACCGAAAACCTGATCAGACAATTCGAAGGACAAATCAGAACCGGATGAGCCAAAGGAAGGATCCCCGCAAAAGGAAATCAGTGTTTCAACGGCCGATCTACAAGTAAGTATCAAATCTTTTCCCAATGCCTCAATTCCGCTTGACACTTAGATCCCCAACAAGATACAAACAGAGTCTGGGCCCTCGGATCACAACAAGGAAGTTCAAAAATCCGACCTTGAATAGATATACACCACCATAAATCTGGGAAACACACGCAAATGGGGTGATCAATAGATTCCCGAACCTGTGGATGAGGTAGACGATATTTATGTGATCTCCTATGATCGAAAGAGGAAGGCCATTGTCCAAAGAACCATAAAGAAAAGGAGTATCACGTTGGATCACTCCATCCTCATCACTACAGAGGATAATTTGATAAACAAAGAAAATGCCCAAACATTGGATCTCCTTGGCGTGGGGATGGAGATCTCAGAAGCCACCTGAGACAGAGCCAAATGAGATGAAAAGGAGTTTTCTGCCACCCCAAAGGAACTAGAACATGTGTGCCACCTGGATGAATACTATTAGAGCACCACTCAGATCGCGGTATACCTGAGAGGGGAGTTTGAAGAGGCTTACAACAAGTTCACACACTATGAAGATAGATGATCTCTAAGAAGACACTCTCATGGCACTCACAACATGCAAGGATATGGATCGGTGGTATGAAAGGGCGCAGCAAGATGTAAAGAGAATCGAATACATTGATGCAGTCCAACAAGGCCGAGATAAAGAAGAGCACGACATCTAGATGTTGAGAGAAAGCAGTCTTGATCACATGTTTCGGACTCCCAGATTTCGACACCCCCGATGACTACATCGACTTGTGTGACATAGTCGAATCGCATACCAAGCAAGATTCATTATGGGTCTAAGAGCTAGCGAAGGTGACTAACACATCACCAGGACAAGTGCAATGATTTATGGAACATCCAATTAGAGAACGGACTGTGCTACAGCAGTTAAACACCAGTCTGGTGAAGTATCGAGTGCATGCAGTGGAGGTAAGAGGAATTTATGCAGCTCTAATGGCACATCACAAATTTCCATGGGCCCAAACCTACGAGGAGTTGTTTATCATTTGGTAGGAGTATGATAAAATTCACCCTTTCGAAGGAATATCTTGAGACAATTGTTGGAAAACTGTTAGGAGAGAACGTCGCGTGGAAATTTTTGTTTTGTTTAAACTACACTTAGCTATTATTTTTAGTTAATTTTACATTATAAATAAGAGAATCGGCCAATTAATTAAGGTTCGATGGTTGTTGCAAGAAACTCTTCTGTTTTGGTTTTGTCAAGAATTATTTCTGAGCTACCGTTAATAGAGAAGTCCTTTTGGACCAGAGACTAAGCTACTTTCATCAAATGCATGTGTGATTGGTCATGGAGAAGAACTATTTCCTATCTCATTTCATGAATGATGATGTAATTAGTAAGAGGTATTTAATCTATTGTCAAGTTTTCTAGTGCAATATTTTGTTGTTATTTAATTTAATGATGAAGATGAATCGTTGTGTTATCATGTGATGGATGATTAAATTAGGGGGATTATTCTTCTTGACTTTGTTTTATCACATATGTGTTTTCTTTCTGATAATTAGTATCTCAGATAGTAATTGGATGCTCACATGGTTAACGTATTATTACTATGCCTGTGGTATAGAATTGTCGTCTGCATACTTGAGTAGCGGGTTATCCCAAGATCGGCCTCTTCTCCAGTAGTTAAAATTAATTCTATTTTGTTGCCAAGTTGGTTTATACTGACTTACAATCTTACTTCACTCCCACCTAAGAGAAAATACAAAAAGAGAAAGTCCCAACTGAAGGAGACACCTTCGCAAGAAAACGTAAAGCCCATTGATTAATTGGTCGAATCGCGAGATCTGGAGAGCCATTCCACCATTAAATGCTACAGAGTCTAATTGGGCCTCAGTGGTGGATTTGGTTCCTACTATTGAACTAAATGGATTTAGGACCCATCAACAACTCCCTAGTATTGATCAGGGAGGGTGTTAGAGATATTACACACACTTAGGATTTTCCTTTCATTTTCTTTTCCTAAGTTTATTTGGCTATATTGAGGGTCCCTTAGTATGATATATTCTCCCCTCATTGAGGATATTCTCCCCTATACAAGGGTGTGACATACCCTCCAGTCAATTCTCAGTTACCATTCAATTAGACTAGTTGAGTGAAGTGTTGCATGTTAACTTTGGTTTTATCACAAAGTGTTGCATGTTAACCTCAAGATCATCACCAGTAATATGCACTTGCATTGAGATAATCACAATTAAGGCAAATTTCACATTTTTTAGTATTCTCCTCCTCATTTCACTCTTCTTTTGATAGTTAACTGACGATCGCATGGCCAGTTAACTAGGTCTAGGTGGAAGTTGACTCCAATGACTTCTAGTGTGTCCAAATCTCTCTATATCACTCCTAATGTGCATTAGCTAACTGCTATGGAGAGTTAGTTGTGTTATACATAGTATAACACTTGCATTGTATCATTTGTCTCATTCGGTTAATGGATTTTCTTTCATTCTTTCCTCCATTTGTTTGTCTCTTCTCTTCACACAATTATATGTTGTGTATGCTTCATTTTCAACAAGATCTTCAATTCAAGTATGTTAGAAAATCTACAGGAGGGAAGTTAGAAAATTTCTTGTCGAGAAAGATAATATTCACACTAAAATATGCAGTTTCTAGTATGCACAAAATTTGGAGGGGTTAGAGCTTATCTTGGAGAAGATCTTGATCAATGATGATAACCTATGAGTCCCTAAATTTTATTTAAGGTTAGAAACACAACATACTCTAATAACAACATATAAGCCATAAATTTTATAGTTTCCTCACCTGATGGGGGAACTCAAAGCAATGGAGAACATTCCTTCCTAAGGGGAGAGGACTAATCCAGCTGGATATTGGTGACCACCCACCTATTCCAACTAGCTCATTTTGACAATTTTAGTTCAACACGTTATTTTGTACTGATTTGTAATGGTGGGTTCTACCTACCTACAACAGTTCCATATCAACATCAAGTATAAGAAAAGGATCTCAAATTGTTTCGTTGACTGTCTTAGTCGACCTTCCATGGCTGCACTCACCACTGTGCTCCATTCCAGTGGATATGAGGCATCTGAGTGGACCCAAATTTATCAACATGATCTAGTCTTCGCCACCACCTATCAACTCTTGGGTATAGGCATGCCTGTCACTAATTTTCAAATTCATGATGAACTATTATGCCATTTGGGCCATCTTTGTGTTCCTATATGCGAGCATGCAAAGATGATTTGGGAATCCCACTACAACCTTATGGCAAGACATTTTGGCATGGAGAAAATAGTGTTCGTTGTTCAGAAACATTTTTATTAGCCAAAACTTTGACAGGACGTCAGCAAGTATATCACATATTACATTGCATGTGACATTTCCAAGCCATCCATCAAGAAGCAAGGCTTATAGACCCCACTTCCTACTCTCGAGAAGCCTTGGGAGTCCATCTCAATGGATTACATGTCTGGCCTTCCATCCACCAACTAAGGAAATGATTGTATATTTTTTGTCATTGATYAGTTTTCAAAGATGGCTATCCGCATAGCCTACAAAAAGAATATCACAACAACAAATACTGCCAATCTCTTCCTCGAATGAGTTTGGGTCCATTTTGGGATACCRCAGACCATCATCTCCGACTGGGACAGTAGGTTCCTCAACACATTTTGGTCGATCCTCTGGTCACTGTTGGACACCAATCTCACTAAATCCACTAATTTCCACCCCCAAATAGATGACCAAACATAGTTCACATCCTGTGCATGTATAAATCTAAGCATCAATGTACATGGGATGAGAGTGTCCCCTATGTTCAACACAGTTACAACAAGGCTCTCCATAGCTCCACCGACCATAGCCCATTTCAGGTGGGGTTGGGATTCCAACCCTTGGGTCCCACTGATGTTGCACTACCTCTTACCACCACACCAACAGACACCAAATTTATTAAGAGGATTCAACACATCCCACCAATAGGTCCATGAGATTCTATAGAAATCTAATTCTAATTACAAGCAACGCCATGATGAACACAGGGTATTGCACTAGTTTTAGGCTGGATACAAAGTCTGGTTACATTTGTAGAAGGAGTGTCTCACAGGACCCCATTGAAATATTCGCCCACTTCACTATGGGACTTACACTATCACCAAGGATGTGTGTAGCAATTATTTTGAGCTCAACACTCCACCCTTCCTTGGCTTTCACCCAACGTTCAATGTGGACCTCCTTCGACCATATTTTCCACCATTATTGGACACCTCAGAGATTGCAGAACAGTTGACACCAACAGGATCAACCCTGACTACATGGAACAAGCATCCATTGATTATATAGTGGACACACAGGTCAAGAGTACTCGCTAGCAGAGGATCCAGCTTTATCGAGTTGTCAAGGAAGGGCAACTCCTACACCAAGGAAAGTGGCTCACCCGGGGCCAAATTAACCATAATTTTCTTCACCTGATGGGGGAACTCAATGCAATGGTGACCATTTCTTCCTAAGGGNATCGAGTTGTCAAGGAAGGGCAACTCCTACACCAAGGAAAGTGGCTCACCCGGGGCCAAATTAACCATAATTTTCTTCACCTGATGGGGGAACTCAATGCAATGGTGACCATTGCTTCCTAAGGGGGGAGGACTAATCCAAGTGGATGTTGGTGGCCACCCACCTATTCCAATTGGCTCATTTTAACAGTTTTAGTTCAACACGTTCTTTTGTACTTCTTTGTAATGGTGGGTTCTACACTTCCAGGGTGGTCTAAAGCCCCACACATCTTCCAGGTGGATACTGATGGCCTCCCACCTAATCCAAATGAATTATTTTGTATTTTTTCATGTGAGCACATCTTGTTGTACTTCTAGGGTCGTTTGGGGGACCTTAACAATGTTTTTTTGGCTCCCAACAATCATACTGTAGACGGAGTCAGATTTTGATGATGTAATGTGTATCTCTCAAAAACACATTTTCAATGGGCTATTACACGCCTAAAAAGAAGGTCGTATGAGAAAGTTACAACCCCAGGAAGTTGAGGTACCAACTTACTCATAGGGGCCCACATAAATTTTGGTGTTTCACCTCCTAGCGTCAGGTTTTTGAATGTCTAGGGTTTTGGAATTCATGAGTAATATAAAAAAGGCCTCTGGAGCCTCATTGTAATCATTATTCTCAGACGGATGCATGTAGCAGCCACATCTCTTCTCGGAGATATCTACCACCATTCGAGCAAGTGTTTCAGTGCTGCAGTTTTACAATTTCAACCTATTTCATTTATTCAATAGAAGATATTGGTCATTGGATATTTGGGTTGTTCTTCATATCTCCGTGTTTATTGTATTCAGTCTATTAATCAGTTTGTTCCCCTCCTAAATATGGATCATTAACCCACCTAAATTATTCCCTTGACCCATTTAACCTACTTACCCCACTAACACAACTAATCTACATATCCCACTAACCCACCTAACTCACAAACCAAATCAACTAGCCAAAACTACCTTGTATAACCCTATAATCAAACCTATCTAACCTACATACCTACTCACTTAACTTGCTTAACCTACCAAAGCTTTACACCTGCCCTTGAATCCTAATTTGATCCCTGATCTTTCTTCCCTACACAAAAACAAATAATTAGGAATATAAGAAAGTTGCAATAAATGACAAAAAAAAAAAAAAAACTCGAAAGGATGTTATAAGGTTACTTGGAAAGACAAATATGAAGTGTAAGGGATGCAAATAAGATGCTAAATGAAGTAAATACAAAAACAAAAATTTTAAAATTTTAAAAATCAATTTAAATAAAGACATGAAAAAGATCATCATGCATTCCTTTTTTAAGTATGTTCATAAGAGAGTGAAAAAAAAAGGTTGCTAAAAGATCTCATTGTAGTAGTGATTATAATAATAATAATCTAATTTTAAGGTTGGCGTATGAGACCCTCACGTTTTTGGGACAGGGGACTCCCCTCTGCCCAACGATTTGACTGGTAAAGTCTACGAAGGTATACATACCCTACCCCCATATGGATTTAAACTTGTGACCATTATAACGAAATAGATTATTGTTATGTCTTTTCAAAACATGTATATTTTTTATTAAAAAAAATGAATTTCCTTCTAAATGGTAAGTTCAAGAATTGTCAAACTTATTTAAATTGAAATATAAATTTACATATAGCGTGGTACTAGCTTTGTGCATCCACTGAAAATTTGATATACTTAAAGATTATTGGTTTACAAGAAAGTTATATTTTGTGATACTATCATTTCTAGAGATTACAATGTATCTTGCAAGAACATGACATATCAAATGTTTTGTACTAAAGTCTTAAATACTTAAGTTAGTATAATAGATTAAAGTACAAACTATATACACAATATGTGAGTGTGGAGCACAATCTCAAATAGATAAGATAGATGAGTTACACAATAAATTCTTAAATAATAGAGCTCCTCCAAATATCTCATTACATTCATATATCGAGATGCTTATTTCTCTCTCAATAATGAGTACATGATCTCTATATATCCCTATGCATACATTGCATATGTGACCCTTTTATTAGGTTGACCACTATTACATATACATTTACCCCATTGCATATACATCTAACCTCATATATACACCGGAAAACTTAATATTGTAACATTTTATATGGTGTTTTGAATTGTAACATTGTACATATGACCATACTATATATATAGATTTTTACGTATACCTTTAATCCCATATATATAATTGGGAAGTAAATAAGGTTACCTCGCATGAGAACTTCACCTGAAGGATCTGGGACTTTATCCACGGGATCTGACTCATGAGAAGATCTATGTCTAGAGAAAAGAGCAGAATCATCTATCGATTCGATCACCCACCAAAGGTTTGGGTTTGAGATTGCTTCATTTATGATTATTCACTCTCTCCCTCCTTCCTGAGTTAGGGGAGAGTGGATTCGAAGGTGGATCTGGAATCTAACATATATATTCAATTCCATATATACCTCCATGAAATCATATGGAAACCACGTTAACCAAAGAAACAATATGGCTTATAAAGCAATCTTGCATTCACGGAAAATGAAAAATAAAGAGTTAAAAGTTATTTTTATGGAGTAACGAATCTTCCCCACCCCAGCCATACCCTGTTTGTGAAACAACGCTTTGTGGAAACAAACCTTGTTGTTCTCACACACCCCTTGGAAACAAACTTTGTTCTCCAGTGGAGGTTCCAATGCATCTTCGTCGGTTGATTGAAAGGGTAAGTCACACCCACCTCCTTGTTTTTCTTGAACACGCATTGGAACTCTAATACCGTGGGCTTAGACAATTTGTTGCTGCATGAAAAATGAGAAATAAGCAACCTGTACTACATGAAAATTGAAAAATAAGCAATCGCTTATAACACTGTATACCGCACTGACTGTTTTTTTTCCAGAAGAAGCCATCCTTTCGTAATTTGGATGACTGAGAACTAGAAGGAGAAGATATACATTTACTAGGTCTTTAATGGCTCTTTGATATACCAATTATATATAAAAAGAAAATATACACTAACCAATATTTGAATACTAACTACAAGCAGAATTAAAATGTTAGTGAGTAGAGTTATCTTTGCCTTTCATCAAATCCATTTGGAATAAGAATTGGCCCAGCTATCAAAGGTGTTAAAAAAATGACTAAGATGTAGCAACAGACAACCAATTCAACACATTGTTGCTTTACATTAATGAGATAATAAATAAAAATAAGAAAAATAGAAACATAAAGTTATATATAAATATTTATGTTATATACAAATATATATATATATATATATATATATATATATATATATTAAGTAAAAAACGATAGGACCTGTTATATTAGCATTATCAAGTTACAATGAGTGTTTGCGATGCCAGTTGTCCCGCCTAAACAGGAAACCGAGACAGCTGGATATCCTGTGCCATGTGTTTTCCAGCGAACAAAATTAACAGAGTTTTGTCCTGCCCGAAGGAAACCATGACTACCACCCATTAAGTTTAAACTGTATGCCATAAACTAGTTATAAAATAACTAATATCTAACTGGGTTGAAGCTTAGTTAAGAAACAGAAAAAGAAAATCCTAACCAAGAACATCGTTGAACCTTTTATCCTGTGCGCTCGTCCTCATCCCCGTGTTGTTGCCAACCTGTTGGAAGTGCGTAGGCCTGCACGTACGTTGGGCATTGCCGCTTTGGAAGAGTTCTGGAGTGAGCCGTGAACAGCATGTTGAGCCATTGATCAATTCGGGCGAGGTGAAATACCTGGTCGTCCAACAGACTCCTCAGCTCGAAGATGAGAGCGAGGTACCCTGAGTCGGTGAAGAGTTGTTGGTCCTTCCAGTGGCTGTCGATGGAAGCTGGGGGAATGGACTCTGTTGCGTCATCACTTGCATGTGCCGGTCGATTGAAAAACTGGGTAACTGCGTCCATAGGTGCACCAAGTGGTGAGTCTCTGTTTCCCTGGGTACGGGACGGGGTCTCTTCTTCTACATAACAAGTGGTGAAATGCTCCTCTGGGCTGTTGGCTTTGGGACCAAGCGGATTGCCTGCAGGCGGAGGCTTGTCGCCTGAGCCAAACTCTGTGGGTGGATTCCAATTGTCCAGGACTATGAACAAAGGGAGCTTGGGATAACTCTGCATGGCGTCCTCCAAGGTAATATCTTCCATGTACGCCATTGGAGGCGTTCGTGGTTTCTTGCGCCTTCGCATGGATGCCATGGCCAGCGCCTGCTCAAATTTCTTCTGTCTCTGGCGTCGAGATTTGACTGTGTACCAAGCGGCACCCCTGCGCGGTTTTCCTCTTGCTCTGGGCATGGTGGAGACCCTGGAGATGACCAGGGTTCCTTGCGAATGGACTGCTCTGCTCTAGAGCTTCAACAGCACCTCAAACTGCTGCTCTGGTGGAGTGAACTGTTGTTGCTTCGGTGGAATGAACGCTGCGATGGGCGAATGTCGCTCTATTCTATCAATTCGAGTGATAAGGAGGGAAACCGCGACCGCCATAGCCATTAAGGCTTGTTGTTGAGTGCGATGATGCCCTATATTGTTCACTTGCGCGAAGGGCTCATCGCCTGGGTATGGCTACGTAGATCCATAGTGGGTTAATGACTGAGTGGATGGTCGCCGATGGATGCATTAATACTGCGTCCCGGCGTTGTCCTGCGTGGCTCCAGTTTGCAACGTGGCACCCCATCCGGGACTATCAAGTATATATATTGATAACACAAGAAGATTAAATTAAATAAAAATGATAAATATAGAATTTATCTATCGATTAACTTTCTTATAATTCTAGGCCCCATATATTTAAAAATGCCAAAATAATAACTAAAAAAGAGCATTTTGCAAAAAGGAAAATTAGAGAATCTATGAAATATAAAATAATCCAAATAACATAACAAAATAATGATATAAAATTAAACAAAAATCTGCAAGCTTATAATTCTTCGTCTTTGGAGTATCTCCCGTCAAAGATATACGGTTATCTATTTTTATGAATCTCTTTCATTATGAGTGGACCTCCGCCTTGAATCCTTTTGAAGACGATCCATGAGACGAGGTCAAAGCTTCGATACTTAAAAAAATAACTCGGGTGATACAATAAAAATTAAAGTATCATTAAATTAAATAAATAATCCATCCTTCTAACTATTAAGTTAAAGTATCATCAAATTAAATAAATAATTCATCCTTCTAACTATTAAGTTAAAGTATCATCAAATTAAATAAATAATTCATCCTTCTAAATATTAAGTTAAGGACAAAGAGGGCAAAAAAAAAAAAAAAAAAATTCTAGCCATTATGCAAATAATTAATTATTATATTTGATTTCAAACTTAATCTAAAACACTCTAAATATTAAGTTAAGGACAAAAAGAGCGTTAAGAAAAAAAAAAAATCTAGCCATTATGCAAATAATTAATTATTATATTTGATTTCAAACTTAATTTAAAACACTGGGTTACTAACAAAAATATTTAGCAATCTCTATTATTTATTTATTTTTTAAATAAATTGAATTCATAATAAGAAAGAAAAATAAAAACAAAGTACTTTTAAAATTCCTTATATTTAAAAATTTAAATTAAATAAATTTATATACTAATTAATATTTTAATAAAATATACAAATTATTTATAAACTTTTTTATATTTAAGAACTTATAAAATAAAATAAATTTATATATTAATTAATATTTTAATAAAATATACAAATTATTTATAAACTTCTTTATATTTAAAAACTTATAAAATAAAATAAAATAAATTTATATATTAGTTAATATTTTAATAAAATTATGTACTATATTATCAATATATGTCATGCCAAACAACAAATAATAATAATCTACATCACCATGGAAAGTACATTATATATATTTGTTTTGTTTTGCATAATGTATATTATTGTATATGCATGTTACCTTCGTATCCTATATTGAAATATTGAAATAAATATTACAAGAAAAATCAATATTGAACACAGACTTGAAAAATCAATATTGAACCATCACAAAGTTAAAAGATCTTTACTCATATAAAATCTCAAACATTAATATAATTATATCATAAATATAATATTAACAAATAAAATATAATTATGACTTACATCACCATCACCCTATCTATATATTTAGTCTATAACATATTTATTCATTATTAATGGAAAATCTATTATAGTTATTACAATGAAAATTATAGGAATTGTCACATTACTCAAGAGTGAATCACACAACACCAAATAAATTATATTGTTAATTGTATTACTATATCTTACTTAAAACCTTATGATAGTGCACTAGTATATACTTGAGTAGACTTTATGATAGGAAACTAGAAAGAACATGGCTAAGGAATGCAGAGAGAAGTGATAAACAACATCATAGATAATAATGGGAACCAAGATATAGTTCTTATCCTTCGGGTAAGGAATGCAGAGATACGTACTCAACAAAATCGAATATAAATAATAATGGCAACCAAGATATAGTTTGTATCCTTCATTCCTCAAGCCAATTGTTTCTAAAGACTTACAAAAGGATCTATCTTCATTTATTGACAAAGTCCATTTTCACTGTGCAGTGAATTATTAACATAAAACATGCATGGAATTTTGTAGAGTCTGGTTCTCAAACAAAATAAAGGTTTTCTAAATTTAAGTTTTGAAATTTCTTTTAATGACTTTCTTATTCTTGGAATAAACCAAGAATGACAAATAGAAGAAGAATAATGATAAACAACAATTGAATAATGATAAATAACAACAGAATAATGATAACAACAACAAATTAATGATAAACAACAACAGAAAAATGATCAATAGCAGCAGAATAATGATATCAACAGCAAAATAATAAATACCTCCACTTGTAGGTTTATATAGTCCCTTTTCTGTCTGATCATGTTCTTGTCCATGCACTTGTTCTTGCCCAAACTGCATATTAACCTCCCATCCAGCTAGGAACAACCTCTTCAACTCCCTAGCTCCAGGAATCCTTGCGGTTTCCTGGCCCCCGAGCCCAAAATTCCAAGCAACACCAGTGCCCCGTGAGAGCTTCCCAAAAACCCTTTCTCCAATTTCCTCCTCCTCCTCTCCCTTTTGAAATTCAGAAATCCTCAAACAGAAATAATCCCTTCTTTCAAGTCCTTCCCTTCATTCTTATCCTCCTCTCTCAAATCCCCCTCATTAATTCCCAACAACCTTACCCCCTCATTAATTCCTAACAACTTTATCTCCCCATTAATTCCCAACAACCTTATCTCCCCATTAATTACTTCACCCACCTTTTAATAATAAAATAATAAAAGACTTATTAATATATTTTAATAATTAATTAAATTAAAATTAAAAACTATGATAAAATTAATAAATGTGGGTTGTTACATACACCCACCCTTCAAGAAATTTTTTCCTAAAGTTAGATGTAATTTACCATACAAGGGTAACGGTACATGATTCATACATCTACATCAAATAATCAACATCATCAATTTAAAACACTTATACATACTAGTGTACATGTGCAAGGAATACATGTGTAGCTAGCACATACAGGACTAGTACATGTACTAATGAAAATAATTATCACTCCTAAAGTGTCCAATCTAATCAACCAAAACCATTCATTTCATAAAAGATAGTAAACTATTTAAATGTTCATGAAATTCCTCATTTACAAAAATTTAGCAGAAGCTTCTTTCACTTAGATAATTTTAGTTTAGTTAAGTAAATATAAATATACATATATACATATATTTTTATTTTTCAAAAAGAGAAAATCAAGAATTTCTTTTATAAGGCGAAATCCCCACACACTCTCAACTACTTCTATTCATCCTTCCTCCCTAACTTACTTCCATCTTCCATTCCTATCCTTCCTCTGCTGGACTATCTTGGAGCGACAACTATATTGACCTAACTCCAAATAGAACCCGTAAGCGGAAGTGTCAACTCTCTTGACCAAGCTTCCCCAGCAGACAACTGGCAGTCATCATCACATGTCCAAGGGAGCGTGAGCTAACACCATCCTCCCATGACTCCAGGCTTCAGAGGATACATGGTGGGAAATTCCTCCACCCCTCTTAATAGGACCAAGGTTCACACCCTTCCATGGAACATACAGTGGCACTATGTTGTTGGGAATTGTATCATCGTATATTTAGTTTTAGGCAGTCTCACCACCTGAAAAACCCGCATTGGTCCATATATCATAGCAATGCATTCGAACCAACATAATTTCACATATAAATATTCATACCATATGGTTTCTCGTTCGGTGTTCATGACATCAACTTTTATTATCATTATCCTTTGGCTATTTCATAGCCCATTGACCTGCAGATTAATCTATAACACAAACTCATACATATCTATGCATTATCATCACGTAGATGCATTTAACCAAAATCTCAATTCGGTATCCACATACCAACAACTTTAAATGTCAAAATTTTCAAGTTAGAATAGATTGCATAATATCCATCATGATTCAAATAACGTTAAACATTCGTAGAATTGACATTCACATAGGTTCATACTTCTTAAAAGGTATCATTAATAGTTTCAGAGTGAATAGAAAATAAAGGTGATTAAGCCTTAGGTAATTCTAGTTATCTAAGTCAAAAGGTGGCATTACAAATCAATCTGAAAACATAGATAGATAGATATAGATATATAATATTCAACCATTCCAATGGATTTATATAAATCAATTAAAACATAAAAAAAGTTAAGGATTCATGTGCCAAGCATATCCTTGACTTGGGTCTTTGTAAGTAATTTATATAGTTTTACCAATTCAACTTTTCACTTCAAAAGTTGTCTTTATCCTTGCTCAAATCTAATCCTAAACTAAAAGAAATATTTTGATGCTTTATAATTTTGGAACCATAACCTTTGGAAAAGGTACTTCTAAGTCAACAATAACCTTTTAGTATTGTATATGCATAACATCCTTATGTCTATAAGAAATCTATATCCTTTGTCATCCATATTAAGAATGATAAAATATTTTACAACTACCATTAAATCTAGAAATGATGGTAGGAGGATTTTTTTTTTGACATATTTAAAAAAAATAAAATAAAATCGCCTACTGTTAGAGTAAGAATTTTTTTTTAAATTTTTAAATATATCTTTTAAGGCATAATGAAGTGTGTGGTTGCATGACAACGCTTAAAAACTCTTTAAAACTTATAAAATTGTATGAAATTTGGATGAGGACAATGGACCTTATCTTTTGTTTTGTTGTAAAGTTCCTTAACCATCCTTTTAGCAATCATATATATGAAAGTCATTGGACATATCTAAAAGCTCATCATATATCTATTATTTGCTACATTTCTATGTTGTTAATACCAAGTCAAGTGTTCTCTAGTTATTAGACTTTATATCATAGTTATATAAACAATAAATTTTATTTCTTTATATCTTAGTTATATAAATAAGATATTTTATTTTATTTTACATCACCTTTGGGGATATTAGTTGTTTTGGCAAAGTATATTTACTTTATTAATTAAAATTATTTATATCCAACACACAAGCAAGTGGATATTACTAATCAATGGATAATATGACATTATTATCTTTATGTTACATCTATTTTTCTCTAACCATCATTTAGTCCATGCTATGTTCTTAATACACTTTGTGCATATCCTCTCACTATCTTCAACCACCCTTCATGTCAACACCTTATTACTATATATATCACATTGCATAAAACATGTACTTTTTCCATCTTACCTATTTGTATGTCACTTCGCACTCTAATACTTTATACTACTTTCCATTCTTGGATAGTTATTTATTTATCATTAATATTCTCCCTTAATTTTCCATCATTATTACATACTAACTATCTTGTCATTCTTATCTTCTATTTTGTATGCACTCTCATTATAACTATTACATTATTCAATCATCTAATGATTGTTATGTGATCTCACACATATATCATAATATTAATTTTCCTTTCACAATCCTACATATAATATATAAACACACTTGTAATATCATCACATATATTAAATTGATATTTCTATAATATGCTTAGTCCTTTCAACTTCATATTATACTAGGGTGTTTCTCATCAATATAGATTTATTTCACTAATTGTTGAACCAATACTTAGAGTGAGCCTATCAATAGTAGTCTCTCCCTCACAATATAATTAATAATTACCATATTAATTATTCTTCAATATAATAAATATTGAAAGATAATGTGATCGAATATTAAAAACAAATAATTTAATTTACAACTAACTCAAAAATTTTCATAAATTAAAATAATTAAATATTATAAAGGTGAAATTTAATAAATTAAAATAAGTAAATATTATAAAAGTAAAATATTTTTCATAAATTAAAATAATTAAATATTATAAAAGTAAAATTCCACAAATTAAAATATTTAAATATTATAAAAGGTAATATTTCAAGTAAGAAAAAACATAATGGAGGATGGGCCATAGATACTTGGTTTTGAAAGGAGTATGGAGTTAGGGTGCACTTGGCTTTGAAAGGTTTACAACTATAAATTATTTTTATATGTCATGGTACAAATGAAAATGCTTACTTTGAGAATGTTGTGACATTGATCTATTTCAATGTTAAGATTTAGTGATGTTCTTTTAACCAAAGGTATGGTGAACTTATTATTCTTAAATAAAATGATGATTTTTTTTTATCAATTAAATAGCATGAATGCAACAAGGCAACTTTCATGTATATAGTGGATTGGGATAATGACAACCTGCATTAAGATTGATTGTACACTCATCAAATAAATTACAACTTAATGAGTATCACTCTAGCACACTTTTTGTGTTGTTCTTGAATATGGTTCTTGTAGTTCTGCAATATCTAGATATACAACATATTATCATGATTTGAGTTTTAAAAAAAAAAATTGCAGGAGGCTTGAGAACTTTTTCTACAAAAAATTCATTGTTAGGAAAATAGAGCTACACCAACTGAAAATTCATCTAAAAAAACTTTAACACCTGGATGACTTGACTTTCATTTAAAACTGAGCTACTTAAAGGCATTATTTAATTTTTTGCGTGGAATTTTCTCAAAAATCTTACTTGAATCAAGAGAAACAACTCTTAACGATAAAGCAAGTTGAAATGACCGAATAAGTATGCTATGCTATGATGCGAAGTGGCTTGAATCCATGTTTGGTGTAGCGAACCCCCTCGTTACGACGACAAACCTCTTATAACAAGTGGAAATTTTGTTTTTTTTTTGTTTTTAAAAGTGTGTTGCGCGCGTGTACAAGGGAAACAAACACATTCGACTCTACGTCGCCACCCGACGACTAACAAGACACAACAATGATGAACACAACAAGATGACATAAGGCGCACAACAAGTAACTACAAGCATTAAATGACAATCAATCGAACATAACAAGACTGACTACCCATCCGTCCTACCCTGCAATGGTTAGGACCTCCAAGACACATAAGCAACGCTCAAGCCTAGGTTCCCATCGATTTTAACCACTTAAGGTCTCAGGGCTGGCGACTATTCTGAGGAACATGGAGGTGTCTACATCCCGCCCAACACAAGAAGACCAAGCCATAATATGATTTCAACCAAGTACAACAACAACTAAAGAACAACCACTAACTCTACGGAAGGCGCAAATCCAAGGGACTTCGACAACGACCATTCATTGTTAAGACAAGGTATTTTCTACGAATCAATTGGCATTTATTACAATCCCAATACTCCATTTGAATTCCATTAATCGACGAGATACCCAATCCAACCTTAGAATAATGTAATTTGAAGTAATTGCAAATCCCCCAATTACCAAATCTTAGTAATTTAAGGTACTTGGTTCAAGGACCTTACATCTTATGTGTCATCAATAACAGTAAAATTCAACAGCATTACAAATAAATAACAATGTCCTTTATCTTATAATCCCATAACTTTGCATTTAAATTAACCATAAAATTAAATATCATGTCACCAACACTAACATTATATTCTTATTTTATATTGCCATAAAATTTTACTTACAATAATCTTGGCAMTAAAATAACCATGACATTTCCTTCTATAAGTTATCTAACGCTAACATTTCACTCTATTATAATGCAAAAACATTTCTCCTACAAATTTCAGAACAACAAGAGAAAATATCATAACTAAAAACACGAAGCAAATATGAACAACCACAAATCGACATCGATAAGAGGTATGTGCAAAAATGCCAGCTACACAAAGTGTTATCAACCTTTCATTGTACTAGTGTATTACTAAAGTCACATATTCTCCTGAAACTTCAGTCGTACCCTGGAGAGATAGTTGCTGGAACATTTAATTTGTAAATCCATAATAGTTAATTCACTTGATTCTTCTATAAAAAATATTTTTTTTCACTTGAATTAAATATTAACCTTAGTCCTAGAAGGTCTTTAATTATTAAATGAACATTTATAACTAAAGTAGCAAGCTGTTTTTTTTTTAAACCTAACAGAATTAAGGTAAAGGCAGTAATAAGGTAGATGCCTTCAAGGAAATAAATAGGTTTCTATTATTAAATGCTAACAAGTAGGGTAGTTGTTGTTCTGAAATGGTATCCAAGGTAAGGCAGAATGCTACTAAGAAAAGAAGTAAATTTCTATTTTTAAATGTCAACAAAGAGGTAGTGGTCATCATTCAACCGAATAAATTAGAGACCACTAAATAGAACTAAAGAGGCAAGGACGCTGCAATTTGTAACGAGGCCATTACTGAAAATCTCCTAACATTGCAGCGAGCCTCAGGACTGTTAGTAAGCACTGGCGATACTGTTTTCCCTAAGTACTGTCAATCCCCAACCTCATTTATTAATTTAACCCCAAAAGGGCATTGGTCAAAATCAATATTGTTCTAATACTCAACCTCAGCAACGATATCAGTTGCTGGGTGCCACCTGCAGTGGGAGAAATGTCAGTGAAAAAAAAAATGTTGTAATAACCCTGCTATCAAAATCCTATTAATAAATTAGATAATTAAGGATTGTATGCTACGGGGGACAGCTCGAAATTCGTTGTTCCGAAAATGAGTCGTTGCTAGAGTGGGGGCAGTGCGTGAAGGAATTTTTGCATATCCTATGTCAGATATGAAAATGTTGCCTGTGCACTCCACTAAATACAAAACAAAGGGTTTAACAACCCCAACCACGGTCAAGACGAAGCTGGGAACACCCTCGAGGAGTCTGAAAGGTCCAACCATAGACATCTAGATCTGGTTGTTTAGAACCCTACGCAAAAATTTGTTGAGTTTTCTAGAACTGAGGTAAACGTTCCAATCTCACTAGTGTTTAAGGAAATGCTACTCTACACTAAGCACCATACCCCCACGAAATCTTCATTAGCACCGTAGGGCTTCTCCTGGCTAAATTCGGGTTTTAACAAAAGTTTTGAGCGTTGCTGGAGATAAATAGAAATCCAGTTCACTACGATTTTTTTTTTTTTTTGGAGGTTGAAGAAATAAAAGAAAAGGCTCTGGTTCATAACCAAAGAATCGTGACAGCAAGCAAGGTGTGAATTAACAAGGAACCAACCAAACTGAACTCAAAAAATTTCATTAAACTTTAAGATGTGAGGGCTCTACATAATTTTCGGTTTAAAGGCTGAACTACAGTTATGGAGGGGAAGGAAATGGAATAGAAACTCTGTGCTCCCAACAAACATCATACTCTTCGATTAACTGTGGAAGGGTAGTCCTGGCTTACAATGCCAGAATCATCAAACAGAACTGTGGGTAAATTACCATTTCACCAAGGGGGCAGGCTTCTATCCGCTGTGAAGGCTAGATCTCGGTTCCGATTTCATTTTAGGGATGAAACAGATCGTCAATAACAAGGGTTCGACCTTCAAGAGGCAAGGAGGCATAAACGTCGGGACTGTTATGGTGGTAAAATAATACCACTACGGAGCTCACTCAATGCCTTAATCAGATATAATAATTCAGACTTATAAAATTAAACATAAAACTTCAGAAATGAGATCAAACAAAAATTTTGTCCTAAAAGCCAGAAGGACGAAGGAACGATTTCAATATCTTCTTTCTTTATCTATTTAATTAACATAGGTAAATAAATTTATTGACAGAATAAGGTAGCAGCAGTAGAAATTTTGTTATCAAGAGCGTCCTCTCAAGCTCGTTAGTTGTAATTCATACTCGGAAACCTATAGGGTATCCAACTGTATAGGATAGCATCAATGATATTGTATCACATGAGAAATTTTAAACAAAAATAGAAGTTATAGCAGCTACACTTATAATCGTCGAGTAGATAAATAAAACAGCCATTAAATCCAATTACAACAAATATTCTGATACCAGCATAGATCATAATGCATCCTATTCTACCAAATTAAAAAAAAACATATCGTTGCCTTAACTCCCGCCTCGACTGATGACCGCGCACTTCGTGCCGCTCCGGCTCCGTGCTGCTCCCGCTCGCCGACCGTCGAGACTACACCGGTACCTCCCAGCCAATCGCTAGGGGTACTCTGCTTACCCCTTAGCCCCCCGAGAAGCAAAGGGGCCACACACTATCCAGATGGTATGTCTAGCTCCCATCTCACCTCGCAAGGCCGAGCTACCACTCCTATCTGAGTTGGAAAATCCCAACTCCCCACAAGTAATCAGTCAAGTCACAAATCCGGCAGTGTAATGTTACGTTTACAGCCGATCCCCTTCTTCCTCATCTTTCATTTCTTTTATAGATTTTTTGAACCTCCAACTTTCCCTAAATCACATTTAAATTAAGTTTTAATAAAAATATTCTAAATATTCTCCTTCGCACAAGTGTCGTCCATCCCCATCTTTNTCCCAACTCCCCACAAGTAATCAGTCAAGTCACAAATCTGGCAGTGTAATGTTACGTTTACAGCCGATCCCCTTCTTCCTCATCTTTCATTTCTTTTATAGATTTTTTGAACCTCCAACTTTCCCTAAATCACATTTAAATTAAGTTTTAATAAAAAAATTCTAAATATTCTCCTTCGCACAAGTGTCGTCCATCCCCATCTTTCCTCCAATAATTATTTTCTTTAAATTTATTAATTGTCTCAATTCCCTCACCCACCTAGAGTTGCTCCTAAATTTACTCCTAGGTGTTCCTGGATTCCCTTACGGGTTTAAATACTTTCCCTAAAATGAAGTTGCTAATTTAGTTCATTTTAGAAGGTTCTTAATTGTAGATTCCTTACTATGTTGACCTCGCTTTTTACCATAAGTTCCCCTCATTCCTTAGTTTCCTAATTTTTTATTATTCCCTTCTTTCCCCTTTTATTAGGGCCAAAATGGCAGTTGCACTATTTACTCTTTTCCTTTTATTATTAATTTGAAATCTTTTTACACTTTCACAAGTTAAGTAATTTATTTCTTCATTACAATTTAAAACCACGGATTTTAATTAAATTATTACACTCTTCATTTTACCCATAAATTTATGAAGACTAAAACTATTACTTAAGTGGTTTTTAGTTTAAATTTTTATTTTTATTTTTATAGGGTCTTTTCTTAAGTTTAAACAAATTTTACCCTAGAGAAGTTTTAGAATTAGGACTTATATTTTGAACTGGGCAACAATTATTTAGGGAAGTTCTTTTAAGAATTTCTTAAAGTGTTAAAAGTCTTTGGTCCATCTAGGTTTATTCCTTCATCAATATCAACGCGACGTGCCCTTCAGGATGCACCACGTGCTCCAAGGGTGCCACTCACCTCGTTTGTTTCTTTTGCACGACGTGCCCTTCAGGATGCACCACGTGCTCCAAGGGTGCCACTCGCCTCTTGTGTTTCTTTTGCATGACGTGCCCTTCAGGATGCACCACATGCTCCAAGGGTGCCACTCACCAACTTGACTGATTGGTAGACATCAATAACCCCTAGAGTCAACACTCTGCCAGGTGAACTTGTGGGAGACTAAGGGCTTCTAAGGAATAAGGCCCCTGCCTTATTGCGCGCCCCTTAGAATCATCATGAGCGACTGTTGCAATCTGCCCTCATGGCATCGTGGATCCTCTCGAACTAGGTAATCGTTAACCTGTTGGAAAAAGTTTAACAAGTAGCATATGCTTGTCATTGATGGCAAGTACAACAGTGGAGATGGCAGGATAAGAATAATAAAATCCCTTGGGGAATTGGATGTGAAATCTCAGGAGGAACAACATTAAGGAAAACGCGCGCAGCAAAGCTCAAGATATAGGAGTTTTCATATGAGAGGGAAAACAGAGATCCGGTGACCGTTGGATCCCATTCAAATTTCCCGAAAGGCCGACAGTAGTTAGATCTTCAGAAGCTGCGAGGGAGATAAGCCATCGGGAAATCGGAAGTCTCGAGGTCGTGTGCATAGGGACAGCAGCAGTCGCGAAATCCCGAAGGGATCTAGACTGTCCATTCGTGTGGATGCGTGGCAGCAATCAAGTGCCACCGGGAGAAGCTCGACAGGAGGCTTCATCAGAGAATCGGGGATTGGGACTTTGAAATGTCCAATTCACTTGACAACAAGAACCCTGAAATCACGATAAGAGATTTCGCAATTTAATCGCAGCCGTTGAATAAAGATCACATCTGGACCATTGATTCAAGTCTATATCGGAGTTTCGTGGATCGCGAATTAAAGAGGCAAAGAACTCATTGCATCAAGAATGCCGATTTCATGATATGCGAAATCGTGAAATGATCTGAGTCATCAGATCAAGTGTTAATCAAGGACCGTTGGATCAATAGGACACGTGGCAAAATATCGTCATCTCGCTGACTGGAAAGTCAAAAGAATAACGAGATGAGAGATCGCGATTTAATCAAGGACCATTGGTTTAAGAGGATACATGGCAAAATATCGTCATCTCGCTGACTGAAAAGTCAAAGGAATCGCGAGATGCGAGATCGCGAAAAGATCAGGACCGTCAGATCACCAAGGATTCTGGACTGTTGATCTGAGCTCCATCTCAGAGTCTTGCCTATCATGACTTGGAGTGACGATAACCTCCATCACAGGAATCGCAATATGCGAGATCGCGAAAATATCAAGACCGTTAGATCACCAAGGATTCTAGACCATTGATCTAAGCTCCGTCTCGGAGTCTCGCCTATTGTGACTTGGAGTGACGAGAACCTCCATCACAGGAATCGCGAGATTCGAGATCGTGAAATGATCGTGACCATCAAATACATCAAAAGATGTGGACCGTTGATCTAAGAGTCTCGCCTATTGCGACTTGGAGTGACGAAAATATCCAACAAAGGAACAGCGAGGTGCGACGCCATGACGAGATCAGGACCATTGATTCATCAAGATCATGAATCGTCGATCAGGTTCGATGAAGATCAAGAGTTCGACTGTCTCAAAGAAGACGAAGAGTCTCAAACTGCCAGAGAGACTGAGGAATCTCAGTATAACATACAGTGATGCTGGATGCGCAGTGTGAACGACCCGAGAAGCTGAAGAGTCATGATGATGATCAGATAGAGCACTCGAGAGGTGGAGGATAACGATGCAAAGTATGCATGCAGAGGCATGACGAACATTCCATGCACAAAGTGCACAGAAGCTATAAATGCATAGTACAGAGAAGAGATGGGGTTGTTGTTGTTGTTGGAGGTTGTTGTGATTGTTGTTGGTAAAGGTAATTCAGGTGTGAAGAAGGAGGAGAGTGCAGCAGCTGAATAGGACAGAAGAGGAACTATGCAGAGAATGGAGATGGCGCACAGAGCATAAAAAGCAGAAGACCAGACTGCACAAGTGATGTGAGCAGAAAGGCAATGAGGCAGACAGAGCAACGAAATGTAGCAGAACAGAGATAAGACCGGTAAGCCATTGTTGAACAGAGACACCTCCCAGCCAATCACTAGGGGTACTCTGCTTCCCCCTTAGCCCCCCGAGCCGCAAAGGGGCCACACACTATCTAGATGGTACGTCTAGCTCCCAGCTCGCCTCGCAAGGTCGAGCTACCACTCCTATCCGAGATGGAAAATCCCAACTCCCCACAAGTAATCAGCCAAGTCACAAATCCAGAAGCGTAACGTTACGCTTACAGTCGATCCCCTTCTTCCTCATCTTCCCTTTCTTTTATAGAGTTTTTGAACCTCCAACTTTCCCTAAATCACATTTAAATTAAGTTTTAATAAAAATCTTCTAAATATTCTCCTTCGCACAAGTGTCGTCCATCCCCCT